>JAOXJP010077762.1:0-29136 GCA_025762735.1 Platanus orientalis
CTTTACCTAAAAAGAAGGACCGACATCCAATTCACTCGGTTAACCCCGAGTTGGTGGCGACTCCAAGCAAACGCCTGAACCCTCTTTCATGAAGGGGCCGGTCACATGAAACGCAAGCCGAAGTGGGCACGCCGATATCCATAATAATATTTTTTGGTTGTTTCATGATTATACACAATTTGGAAACTCATTTCCAGCCACCCAATACCCCTTTTAAAGAAACCTTGTGCTAGGGTCTCCTCCAAATCTTTAATTTTATACTATAATGATATTTTTTTACCTCACATTCCATTTTATTAAAAATTAAAATTATTAAAAAGAATGAAATTGTTATTAAGAAAATAAATAAACAAAAAACTAAAACACATTCTATTAAAAAAATTAATCCAGCAAAACAGAATTGTAAAAATCAGCCCAATAAACAAAAAGAAATAAACAAGACATGAAACAGAACTTTAGAGCTTCAAGGGAGATGTATGTTGTAATCTTCTGACATCTTTGATGTATCTTGCAATATGAGAAGATGTAAGAAGATAGAAGATGAAGAGAATGAAGAAAAATTACCTAGAATCACTCCTAGGGTTTGGGAATCACTTAACTAAGCAACAGTAAAAGTGCCATTGATATGTATATATCTATAAAATAACAATTATTAACTCAAAGAAAATGAAAATCAAATAAATAAAAAGTCATTCAAAGGTATATAAATTGAATACATTTCATCTCACTTTTTTTTTTTGCATAATTATATGAATGATTTATGCAAAATGTCCTAGAGGTCAATGAATCTTTTGTGGGTCATGGACGAGTTTGGATTTGCTGAAATTGGAATTTCAACAATATGCTGAAATACTCATTTAAATCATGTCATGTGTATAAAATAAGTAGTTTTAGAAACTTATGTTATGAGAGGTTTTTGCATTAGTTAAGGAAACCTATTTTGTGTAATCAGTTATACGCATGGCGTGATTTAATTAGTAATTTCAACAACTTGCTGAAATTCAAATTTCAGCAAATTTGGATTTGTCATGGACCCCTTAAATAGTTAATTTATAATAGTGATGTAGACATTGAAGACCATGTGGGACCCACATTGTTCATGATGGGATCCACATGAGAAAACACGTGGAAAACATGTAGAAAACTTTTATGTTACAGATTAGAGTTTTTTTAGACATACTTTATTGTTTTAGTTATTGTTTTATGCATTAAGGGTAGGATAGAATGGGTATTTTAGTTTTTGTTTATAGGTCATTTTGGCAGCATTTTTTATGAAATGAGTAGCTAGTCAACTGGGTTAAATAAGCCCACGATTTGGTTGTTTAAGCTTTTATTTTTTTAGAAAGTCCTCGGAAGTATATTACTAGAGTACTTATTACACTAGGGTTCTAATTTGTTTTTGTTTGTCTTTAAAAATGAGGTTTCTCCATTGTACTTAAGAATGGTTGATTAATAAAAAAATATTATTGGGTGTTTGTTTTCTTAACCAGTGGAATACAACCTCTTTAAGCTTTAGGCCTTAGCTTGGAAACCCAAGTAGGGATTACTCAACAAGGTACATGTTATTCTCTATATTCTTCTCCTTCACTATTTTGTTTTGTTTTATTTTCTTTACAAGTACTATTTCTCCTATCTAATCTTTCTTTTTATTCTTCCTCTTGCTTCTTTTTTCTTCTTCTTTGTTCCTATTTGTTGTTATTGTTTCTGCAACCCTACAGTCTCATCATCCTCTTGTCTCCTCCATGATCTTCCTTTGATTCTACTCCCTAAAACCCTAAACAGCATTATATCCTACCTGTGGTTGTCTAAGATCTTAGATCTTACAATTTTCTACAAATTTAATCACAATCTTCATCCCCAAACCCATCAGTCAAACCTAATAGCCTTTATTTTGAATTCCTACAATCAAAACCTTATCCTCCTATCTTTAAATCCAATTGTATAGCCTATGAACACATTTCTTTTATATGATAAACATCAAATACCTATCTCTACCAGATTAAACATTGCAACACTTTGAGGACTGATACTTATGGGATTTCTGAGTTGACATTTGATTTCTCCATCTCAAATCATCCCTGCAGCAATTTCAATCCAACTTATTTTGCTAGACCATTGAGTATTGTTGAGGCTATCAATCAAAGGACTCTACTATTGTTGAATTGATTCACTGATTGCATACAATGATTTTTCCATCAAAGACGTATAAATACTTTGATTGAGGTGCTAATTAAACACCACAGTTGTTGCCCCTACTGTTGTGCTCTGCCCTAGATTACATCATTTATGGGTTACTATTAAATCTAGTAATGATAAATCTCTCTATACAGTCTACAGAACTCAATACCCCAAATAGACCTAACCATTCAACCCATAAACTCTCGATCTTACCTTATTATAGCCCATATTAAGTCCCTACTGAACAATCCACACCTTGTTTAAGTCCCTAAGTTCAACTCTTTGAACCTTGTTTATTGTCCCTATTTAAACCTTTAGTAGTACCTAAGTTGTCTAAGTCTTTACCCCTCAAAACCTTGCAATTATTTATGATATCAACCCTCATAACAATCTTCTGTTATAGTATTTGTTCTAAGCCAAAACAACTTGTTTACTCTAGTTTTAGAGTGCCATGTGTATCCTTCAAGTCAACATATGTGTTATCATAAACCAGAACCAAGATTGCCTTTAGACCTTGTTTTTCTAAACTAAATCTAAATCCCAAATAACTTTCTATTGGTTAGATTATAATCATAAATCTGATCATAACACCTACTTGTTGTGGAACCCACTAACTCCTATATCAGCCTGGCCTATTTACATATTGAACCAGAGTACTTAATCCACTAACCTGAATATAGCCCACATATGAGCATGTTTAACTCATATTTGACATCAAATTGATCCATTTCAAAACTAATCTAACCATATCCAAAGCCTTGGTACACCCTAATGGTTTCACCCTTGTTTGCTATAAAATTAAATACAAGCATATAGATATACATTTATGTATATGCATGTGTTAAAGGTTGATTCTAAAATTTTTCTTTTATTGATAAAGAATAGACATGTATAGATGGGCATTGATAACAATTCCAACCTCAAGACTGAGGCATTTGCAACATATACATATGCATACTATTCATCTTACATTGCATTAGTCAGTGAAGATAGTGAATTGGATAAGCAGTCACCCAAAATACTAACTTGACACAACAAAAGTTTGTCAAATATGTAGAAGATGCTAATGCGATTTGTTGTGGAATGTTGCGAATGAATCTAAATTGCTTTTCAATTTTCATAGGATTGTGCACAATATTAAAGCAACAGAAAAACTTCATTACACAATACATTGTAAGGTCAAAGACCAAGTGGTCCTATATCTCTTTATATTCAAGATTACGAATTGCCAAATGTGAAGATACTTCCAACATTTTGGTGACACTATAAACCCACACTTTAATCTTGTATTAGATTATATTCTTAACATGTAATATGACTTTATAAAGGATCCACCTAACGATACTCTTGGTTAAATCTAGGAAAATAGTAGATGGATGCCTTACTTTGAGGTGATTTGAATGTGAGAGCGTTGAGTTTTTTTTTTTTAATTTTCAAGTGATAAACACAATTCACTTGTTTTTAGCCCCGATTCTAGGATAAGAAGCACTATCTAACACAAAACGAGATAGATGCATACGATTTTGACCTAAAGTTTACATTCGTTCTATAGGATTAGAAAAGTTCAGCATCTGACTTTAGAGTTTTGGTCTCAATACTTTTAATAAAAAATCCTTTAAAATAGACTACAAGTGATTTTTTTTTTTTTTATAAGTAAATTATAGGTGAAGACTGGTTTTGATCCCAGGCCTGTAGCCCACAGACTTTACCAACTTAGCAAACTGTCATCTTCTACAAGTGAACTTTTAGTTATGTTGAATCTGAAACATATTCTAAAGGTGTGTAGTAGTGATAGGTTGTTTGACGACACTTTCTATATTGGGATACAAGAAAGTTTAATCTAGCTAAAATTAGATTTCCACTACATCAAAACTTCATCAGGCCATTCTGAAGCACATGCTCTCACCTTAATGAGAGATTACATGATGCATTCTTAGTACATTTAGAGAATTATTTAATCATTGACACTCTTCCTTGCGAAATATAATTGAATGAACATTTGAAATTGGAATAAGCATTCTGAAATAATCTACATTGAGCTAATGTACTCTTATGAGAAATAGATTGATTTGGCATTCATGTGTTGCGATGGGCACAACCACATAAAGGGATGCATGCCTATTGACAATATACTACACAAAGTGGATGCAAAATTATTTACATAATTAGACGAAGACAACCCTATTGAAAGATGATTCACTAGAGCAAAATATGCTCAACATGGGGTGATTATTTGAGATGGAATCATGTATCCAATGTATGAATATTTTTAGGTTAGGGCTCAACGTCATTAGATTATTCTTATTGATTTCTTTAAGAATTTGACTTGCTTTAATTTGAGCCTAGCTATTTGTTGAGTAATATTTGTATAAATATTGAGATGGTTTGGTTTTGTGGACTATTTAAAATTATTTGTGTTATGTTGATAATTAATCATTTCAAATTAGTAATAAAGCAGTCAAGTATCCAATACAAAGAACGAATAGGTATTCCAAAACATGGAAAAAAATATTATGTAGACAAAAGACATGGATAGGAGTATATTGAAATGTTTATGAACAAGGTAATTGATAAATAAGTTGATATCCTTATTTATGGATAAATAAGTTCAAAACATGGGTTCATGGGAAAATACATTTTGAAAGTGATTTATAAACATGTTTATAGATAAACAGTCAATGAATAATTAATGTCTATGGATGATAAATAATAAGTTATCATGCATTTAATCAACTACAATTATAAAATTTGTGATTGGTTTTCTAAATATTTTTTTAACCAAATAATATTTTCTTACAATATTTTGTTATTGTATTCTAAGTCAATAATCGTTGGAAAACATAACTTCATATTTCACTTCTCTTTAATAATTTTCTTATAATTAACTTCACTTCACTTTTTTACAGTTTACTTACTACCAAACAGAGTCATAGAGTCTATGTTTTCAAAGATTCTTCATTTTTATCTATTAAAAGTGTTTTATTAAAATCATATAAATCCCTATATTTTATATCCCTATTTCCTTTTTTTTTTTTTTCTTAACATATCCAAAAAATAATTTATTTTCTTCTCATTATTTTTTGTTTCCACTAAATTATCTTTGGTTTCTATCAATTGATTTACAAATTTTCTTTGACAATAAGAAACTTGGCATAGCATATTGCATTTAGTAATATTTTTTTCGACTTGAAATAGAATTTTTCTTTTTATCTTTGTATATATTTTGTCATTTTTTCCTACATGTATGAAGATAAAATAATATTTTTTATCCACCGATGATGACAAACCTAAATACTTTTTTAGATTTTGATATTATTGTATTTGAAATTTATTTTCAATAAAACTTTTAAGTCTTCTAGGTATATTACTACTAAATATTAATTCAAATTTATTATTATTAATAATAAGCTTTTCTGACACTTCATTGAAATGATTTAACAAATTTTGAATATTATCAATTTTTTTATATCTATTTTCTAAAAATATAACAACCATCTACAAATAATATGTTATTGATGGACCTATTCTTCTAATTTTAAAATCTTTTTTTCTTTTTTCTTTAATATATTTAAATTTGTAGAAAATCATCACCTCTATGTTAAAATATATATAAAACTACATCAAATCCCCTTGTCTTAATCCTCTTATATGTTTTATTTGTTCTTTTAATAAACCATTAATTAATTAATATTTAGATGATACCGATGATATACATTCTAAAATCTATTTTTTCCATTTATGTCTTTATTTTATGAATATGCCTTGATTTTGTAAAATTATCTATATTATATTATTATTTATCTGTTTGTCAATGTTTTAGATTTATTTTGTCAAAAATATTGCATAAAGTAAGTGGTTTGAATTGTATAATATTTTATAAAATTTAATTTTTTGTATCAATGTAATAAAAGTTTGATTTATTTCTTATAGGTTATAATTATTATTATTTTTTGATAGGTATTATGATTATTATTTAATATGTCTAAAATAACATTAGTTATATATTCACCTAAAAATCCTAAAATTTATTATAAAAATGTACATGAAATCCATTTGGACCTAGTGTTTTTAGTTTATTTAAATCAAAATTAGTTTTTTAATATTTTCCATACCAATGATCTATTTAAAAAATATATTTAAAGTTTTTGATAAAATTAACTCACACTTCTCTATTATTTTATTGATAATTAGGCTATGTTTGGTAGCCACCTGTATTGTAATCCTTTCATTTTCAAGGCTTTTATAGCCACAATGGGATGATTTGTAATGTATTCATATAAATTTACATCAATTTGTGCTTGATAATAAAGTCCTTTCATTTTATGAAAAACCTAAGATGACTTTATTTCTAGTTGTAGTTAACAAATCAGTATAAATTTGAATGACTTCATTAGAAACCATCACCTCTTGTCTACAAATGCCTTGAGAAATTCAAATGAAATGATTACATTATAGATGACTACCAAATAGGCTATTGTTAAATTATCAGTTTTTAATAAATTTAAAAAATATTGATTAACTACTTTAGATATATCTTTATACTCTTTAACTCAATTTCTCATAATATTTTATAATACATTTAGTATATTTGATGATCTTTATTCATTATTGATATTCAAATAAACCTTGAGATTTTTTCCCCCCATTTTAGCCAATCTATTCTTAATTATTTTACCCAAATTATTTTCTCTTTTTTTTGTTTGTAATTCATAGATTATCTTTTATTCTTCCTTTATTTTCTTCTAATTTTTTCATCCATTATGTTTGTACATAACTTTTTAAACTTTCTTTCTTTTAATTTCTCTTTAATATTTTTAAATGTCTTTTTATTCAATTTTAATATAATTTAACAATTTCATTGTTTGTATATTACCTCTACACTCAAGATGGGTTTGTTCATTTCTATTCGAATCTAAAAAATATAAATAGAAACTTTTGTTTTGAAATATCGGTGCATGATTTGATCCAAAGTAATTTGATTTTTAATTACTGCTTTATGAAATAATCATTTTCATTGGATATTTGTCACACCTATATTTAGTCTTTTCTTTATGTAACTATTATTTATTTGTTTATTTATCCAGGTTAACAAAGGACCTATAAAACCTAAGTCCATTAACTTGCATTCATATACAATTTCTCTAGCTTTTCTAATTTACCAATTTGGTATTCTAATTCCACCCAATTTGCCATGCCTATTTCACAAGTAATTTCAATCTCCAACACAAATTAAGGAACCCTTTATTAATATAAATTGTCTCCAAAAATATGTCTTATTTTTCAATCTTATTCTCCATATATAAATAAACAATACTAGTTGCATTGATTTAGTTCATTTTAATTTCTATTAATATATGTACCTTCATCTTTGACCTAGGTCTATTCATGTATGGAGCTAAGATTGGAGTAGAAAATGGATAATCTCTGACTCGCAAATGATTAGGAAGCAGGTTTATTATTTTCAATTATTGTTATATTTTTATATTTTTTTCCATATTATGATTAATCTTTCAAATAACCCATTGCATCTATACATTTAAAATTCCAATCATTATTTAATCTATTTTTTAAAATCATTTCCTTAACATCCCGTTTCTAAAAGAAAAATGACATTGGAGTTTTTAACTTTGATTTAATTTCTAAGTTCACAAACTATCAAGGATTGTTTGATTCCTTAATAGTTCCAATTCCTAATTTTCATTTAGTACCTTGGGACTATTTTGGAATATCTACCAGAACTCATTTATTTTTAATTTTTACTTGATCATTACTTGAACTTAAAATTATAGCACTCTATCTACATATGTATCACATTCATCTATACCAAATTTTATCACTTTCTTCAATCTAGTTTTTTTATATATAAAATAAAATAACAAAACAACGAAGAGAAATTGTTACTAATCTCGTCTTATTAGTTATGCAAAAATTAAGTAAATAAATTTAGACACTTCATCGTCTCATTGAATATTCATTAATGATATCAGAGCCAATTTTCCTCTTCCTCTTTATATCAAAGACTTTTGTTCATCTTAAAATCTAAATCCATTCCATTATTTGATGAGTTATTTCATCCATCTTTTTACCATTCTTTCTACCTGCCCTAGCCTTCATTTTAAAGTTCTTTACTTTTTTATCAGGCTAGTATATAAATCCTTTTTGTATTTAGGGCTCATATTTTATATTTTTGTTAATTCATTTATTAAGAGCTCATTTTATCTGTTTTTGACCTTGTGGTCAATATAAATCACATTTAGGGCTCGTCCCACTACTAGACGTCAACTCTTTATTAGTATATTTCAGAACTTACCCTTATTATAAGAAACTTTGTCAAGGGTTATACCTTCTTTACAACCCTAAAAGCCATCTCCTCTTTTTTTTCTCCTCTTTCCTTCAACTTATCTTCTTCCTCTTTCTTTTTTCTTTTTCTTTTTTTTTTTTTCATCATTTTAACCATCAACTCACCTTTCTCATAATTCTCTTTTTCATTGTAATTGTCAATGATCTCAACATTCATAATATGGTATTCCAATGACTATTTCTATTCTTTCTTTTGAAGGTATGAAATTTTTTTTGATTGATCTCCTTCAAATTTGGATAGCTTTGATCAGTCAAAGAAGGTATATTAACAAGAAGTATTTGTTCCAATCTTTACTATAAAGATGTCTGAGTTGTTCACCATAATGATTTGTTGTTGGTTCTGTTGATTTGGCACCCATGTTTCAAAAAATTTCTTTAAAGAACCCCTATTGTTATTACTTACAATTTTAATGATCACCAAGTTTTGTTTCCCATTTGGATTCTCTTGGATGATGATTTTCCCCCTAGTTGACTCGCCTTCTTCTTTACATTTCCTCTACTAAAATGCTACTTTTTTTGGTGATGTGTAAGAAAGATGACTTTTTGAGCTAAAGAATTTATGCAAAAATCGAAGGATGTATCACCTCTTCTATTTGAATCATTTTTCATATGGGTTTCTGTTTGCATTTGACGTCCCAAAACTTTTTTCACTTTGTATGATATCAATGTTAATTCCCCTCATTTTATCAATAAATCATTTTTCACAATCCTTTATTTCAAGCATGCGGATATGAACATACTATAGTGACTACTTTTCTCCCTTCACAGCCCTTTGACCTGCTTGCATTCAAGATCAGGGCAGACCTACAGCAACTCTAGGGATTTTGTACGGTTGCCCCGATTTTGAATGAGGTGCAGTCAACGGGCAGCCCAGTGACCAGGGCGGTCTCCTTAGTATAGCATACCATGGCATATGTTGGTAGTTCTGATTTGTTTAACCTTAAACGTGTTATGCATTGTATGACTGGGCTTACCTTAGGTGCTCAGTTAACCAGTATCACCAATCCAGACACAATGATATTGCATGACCACCACCCAACTGTTACCTGTGACCACCATTCAGCAAATAGGCCGTGCATGTGGTGTTACCTGTGACTACCATTCTGATTCTCCGTTCAGAATGCTTGTGTTTCCTTCCTTCGCTTGTAGCAGATGTCGGAAAACATCCACCAGGCCACTAGTAGCATTGAGCCGGTTCTGGATATAGACAAAAAGGGAACCTTAACAAGTCAATTCAGTCTAGTGAATGAGTTCCTTCTTGAAGGCATTGGAAAGATGGTTTCAGGGAGCAGCAAGAAACTTGACAGTACTTGATCCTGTACAGGAATCCATAGTCGAGATTTCAAAGCTAATCTGCATTTCTGCACAATAGTCATAGTAGGTTACTTCATAGCCAAATTCATTGGTCACAAGATCCCTGAAAAGAGAAGAGGCTCAAATATGGCAAGAAGGGAATCATTTAGTACTTTCAATTAAAACAGATTAAATACACTAGACAAACTGATCACAGTATCAAAACCTCAAACTCACGAAGTCTATGAATCTCTAATCAACCTTGCTGTTTATGTACAAAGTAAACTTCTCTCAAGAAATTCATCCTCTGAAAAGCCTGAGTCTATCAGGACCACCATTCTACAAGATTATGATCAGAACCAACTGCTGGAATATCCAATTACATCAAAGACCAACACTATACTATGGTGTAATGTTAAGGCCCCCGACCCCTCCAACCAGCAGGTCTGATAGGATGTTTCACATCAAGCACGTTGTGCTGTGGCCTCAAAGATGGGCTAGAATTGAATCCAAACAAAGAACTAGTTCCCCTTTGAATATATCCACCAACAGGTCTTGGGTGTGCTGGCTTCACAGTAATAGTTATGGGGCAGTGCTGATACCCACGGGGTAATCCTTGGGGACATGGTGGATGTATAGGAACTTGAGATGGAGACGGGAGCCGGGGCCATGGTGGAACTGGAGATACATTATCCAATGATGGGTTGGGAAATGGAGAGGGAATATAGGGAATTGAGGGCCTAACATTTGCCACCGCTGGTGGTTGGTTCCGGTGCTCCTGATCTGGGGGGCACCATTCAGGCATGTCGTCATCATCGTCATCCCAACGATTCTTAGGTGGGGAAATTGGAGCACCATTAGATCGCTTCAAAGAACCAGGTCGGCTTAACACATCATTGTTGTGGACCATGGGCTTTCCCTTCAAAAGGGGCAAAATTGGTACCTGGGATTTTTGTTCTCCAAGGTTCTTTACAGGAGGCATTCCCCGATTCATATCTAAAGCAAGCCCCAGAAAATTTGACTTCTGTGATCTTTGTTGACTGGTCGCTGTCATCATCTTTATGGGCAGCATAGATGGCATTGCCCCATCTACTTTTCCGCTTCCTTCGGAAGAACATTTCTTAACAGCATCTAAATCATTAGCACTGTTACAGAACAGAGGCTTGCTTACTGCACTTGGAGAAATCCCACATGCTGTTCTGAAATCAAATTCTGGAAGATCATCATCATCAGGAGCAAGAGATGTGTGTTGTTTCACTATCTGAGGTGGTATAGATAGAACAGGCTTTGGAAGTTCCAAACTTGCATCAGTTTTTCCTGGTTCTGAGCTAGACACTAGAGGAACTTCAACTTGCAATGGCTGTCCTCTAGGATCCAGCATAGAGCTCGAGTCAGAATGTGGGGCTGATTGAAGTCCCACAGGGATGTCTGAAGAGTTATTTGGCACAGGACTTGGCTTTGGATTAGCACTGGTAAGAGAACTACCAACTTCGAGCTGGAGAGAGCTAGACTGGACAATCCTGCACTCAGGATCTATGCTTCTTGCACCTTCAAGAGTTGTGCATATGGTGCCAGAAACAAGTGGGCCGGAAGCTTGAGATTGCACAAGAGACGAATTTGTTTCTTCATTTTGTTGGATAGTGGAGTCAGAAGTAGAATTAAGAGTCTTCTCTGTCAAAGCAAGATTCTTTCTCTCAGATTTCTTCGAACCAGAATTTGAAGATGTGAGGTTTCTCCGCCACACAACACAACCAATTAATGAATCTTGGTCATCATCGACTGCTGCCATACCCTTGAAGAAACCATATTTTGCAAGTATTGTGATTATGGTGTCATTGCGAGGGCAGACATAAAGATCAACACCTGCAGAGAGTTGTGCAAGCCCTACCCTCTCCCCTTCTTTGTAGCTTTTTGCAACCTGTAAATAAGAGTTGAAAGGAAAAAAAGAAGGATAATCTGTCAATCTAAAACCAGATTCAGGTCATTGTACAGTTCCAATGTTCTTCTGTTGTTGTTCCCTCACCTCCTTCATGCCTGTCAGTCCAGCCTTGGAAGATCCGACTTTCCAACAAAGTGAGATTACCTGAAGGTAAAATGTTTAAATCTTTCAGTAGTAAACACTTGTAATCGTTAATCACCATTAATAAATTTATGCTGTAAATACATATGCAACACATCTAAGACTTGTTTATGCCTCTCAGACAGAAGATGAAGCAAATTACATATTTAAGCAGTGAGGTCCAAAACACATTGTTTTATATTCACCATTTTTTTTAAAAAAAATAGTTTACAAAATTTTGACAAAAATAGCCTAATTTGGCAATTTAATATGAAAAATCTTCACAGTTTGTGGGGGCTTGAGGAAATAACAATACTTGTTCTCCATCTTGACAAAATGAAAAGCAAGTTTTATAGTCATTGCAGGACTACCTTCCATGAATAAATCTACTGCTATCCTTTGAACATAATTGGAACAGTAAGTTCTACAGTCTATACAGGCCTTCCTGCATGAATTATTTTCCTTCTTTCAAATTACAAAACGAGACACAAAAATATGCCCCCTGCCTGTCTTCATGAATCAGTCTCCATCTTGACAATTAAAAAACAAAAGTTCTATATTCGGAAAAAAAAAAAAAAAAGTTCTATGGTCTTTGCAGAACCACTTTCCATGATTTTTTTTTTTTTTTTTTTTTTGATAATTTAACCACTTTCCATGAATAATCTGCAGTCATCCTTTAAATTACAAACAGATCCTATAATATGCTCTCTTCCAGTTCTTTATCATACGAAACAAAGATATTCTTATTGAACATAAAATTCCGGGATGTTACACTGAATGTATCACCCACAGCTGCAGGGAAGCTTGACCCAAAGTGGGAAGCCCCTTTGGGAAACCAATTCAATACTGCTTCCTGTAATACTGGGAAGCACGCAGGAAGCATTTGGGAAGCATGGTGAAGCATGTGGAAGCAATTGGAGAAGTGAGTACAAAAGTTTGAAAAAGTGGGTGGAAGCGTATGGAGAAGTGACTTGATGCATTCTAAGTGGACTTGTATGTTTTTTTAATGTAAATCTTATACAATTAGCATTGTATAACACATTTTTCTATGGAATTTAGTATTGATCTTATTGTTTACATTATTTTATTCCAATCCAATAAAAAGATTCAAGCCCAATAGTTTTTATACTAGGTCATTTATAGTTTGATTCAAAGATGCCTAGTTATCTATAAAAGTCTTATGCAATGTGACCAAAGTTCAAATTTTCGATTTCCATGAACATTTTGGCTGAGGGAGTTATGGAAATTTCGATGTTTTGTTTCAAAATATTGGAAAAATTATGGATTATGGAAACATTAATAAATTATTAGGAAATATGTGAAAAATTAGGGAATGTTAAATTATGCATGATCACATACCCATATATATATAATTTTTACATTATGCATATTTTATGTTATAATGCATTTTTAATTTAAACATATTAGTTATTAAAATATTTTAAAGTTTGAAGCAAGATGGGAAATTTTTCATTAACTATTTCGCAAGATATCAATTTTTAAAGATCGTACACAACATTTCAAAATATTTGGAGAAATGTCAAACTATTTCATCGAAACTTCAATAAAATTTTGAAAAAAAAAAAAAGGTTTTCCATCATTTTTTATTTCGACCTTCAAAAATTTTGTACCATGCTTTACAACAAAGAATTGGAGTAGAGTGGTAATTAATACTCTACAATCAAAAAAAAAAAAAAAAAAATTATAGCAAAAAAATGGATTTGTGGTGGGTTTTAGCTTGGGTTGATTAATTCCAGCAAAAGTATATATATATCAATGAAATTTCATTAATATTGACAGAATTTCGCTAAAATTTTGGAATTTTTATATTCCCTTGGAATTTTATTTTGCTACCTCTAAAAAATGGGGAAATTACGACAAATTCAATAAATTTTGCTGAAATTTTGAATCATGAAGGTAACAACTTCCCTTTAGCCTTAGTGGTTGGGTGTTGGATTTGCTTTCAATCCCAAAGGTCAAGGGATCAAAAAGTTGGTAGAAGGAGAGTAGAAGATATGGTTCCTTATACTTTTATAAAATTGAGCACATGATAAAATAATAATATTTATGTTTATGATTAATTACTACTTTCAAATAATTATTAAGTATTACTATTTTTTTTGTGATTACTTGTATATTGATTTATATGTCATGATTCTTTGTTATCTGCATAGTATAATTTTAAGGCTGTTAGTTGTTGTATGTCCTCATGACAGCTCATCCTACTCACAAGGTCCCTCATGTCATTGAGGTCCATTAGCCAACACCAAACTGCACTAGTGTGAACATCTGACCAAATCAACTGCTGTAAGCAAACACACTACCATTGAAGCACATCTCAAATAGCCATAGAACTCTACTAACTCCACCTTATAGCATTGAATACCCAACACACATACAAATTCATTGGGTTGCTGTTCAAGCCATTATGCCCATTGTCACGTATAGCACATCGCAAGTGCTACTGCTTCTCGCATGCAAGGCGACACCCAAGCCTTGCTGATTGCACCAACACTCCTCTTGGAGTAGGCCAAGCTCATGCCAAACCCCCAATAAAGGCACACATAGGCACAAAGGCCTTAGTATAGCCTAATCAGTCTTAAGCTATGCTGCTATTGTCATATATAGGATGCTAATGGCTGGCAACGTCAACCTTTGGCCTAAGCAAGACCCATAGTGCTGTCTCACTCCGATGACCCAAGCATCATCCCTAGAGGGAACCCAATCCTCCAGGAAGAACATAAACTTCCCCTTTGGATGGCTTAGGCCTGCCCTCGAACACGGTCAAGGAATGCCCAATGAATGCTAGGTGAAGCCCCATCACAAAGCCAAGTTGCCTGTCATGCAAGGCTTTGTAAGGCCCCCATGACTTCTAGTTCCCAAAAACATGATCACCTCATCAATTGCAACTCCGCTCTTGTGTAAGCCCCACAAACTTTTGCGAGGCCCACTCCCTACTTGCCCCCCTACGAAACCCAAGCAATGCAATAGAACACTTTGTGCATATTTTAAGATGAGCCACCATGCTCATTGCAGATCCCTCCAGCCTACTATGTCATAGGACAATTTGTTTTTAACATGATAGTATTGTTATAGACATATATTTTGGCATGTGCATGGAGACTGCGGCCTTGGGCATTGGCATGGACAAGGTGACATGTCAAGAGGCAAGAGGCAAGAGCAATAGGACAAAATGTGTGCCATGCGACATACTCTTGGCCCACATGAGCTTAAATTCCGATTGCACTCCCTGACAGTGGTTGTGGGTGGCTCTAGGCTTCTTGAAGGGATTGTATGGGGTTCTTTAGTAGATTGCTCCTAGCTCACATGAGCTTAAACTATGACTGCACCCCATGATAGTGGTTGGGGATGACTCTAGGCATCCTGTTCCTAAGGGGTTTCCTAGGGCTCTTTAGTGGGTTGGGTCCCCCTAAGAGTGTTTGGGGCCTCAGTGTAGGTGGCACTGTGCATTGGGCTTAGGCCTAAAGTTAACACTTGTGCACACAGTAGCACACATTATGCGACAATGGTGGAATGGTGTAGATCAAGTAAGCTATTCCCATGGCATGTGTGCTCAGGTGTGTCTATCCTGGTGTTTGGCATGGGATTGGCTTTACACAAGAGGATCACTTCAGTCAGGAAAGATGAGAGGTGACATCTTGCAAGGAACGCGATGGAACCTACATTGGGTGTCATGTACATCAGTGAGCTTAATGTTTCAGACAACAGCTCAAGGTTGTGTTGTAGGCATGTTGGGCCTTCAATGCCACATGACAGGGCAACTAAGAGTTTTGTGGTTATTTGAGATGCGCTTCAATGACACGATATGCACGCCGAGGTGGCTAACTAGTAGTGTTCTTGGCTTAGGCAAGCAACAATGACACGAGGGATCCTACAAGCGAGACAAGCATCATTGCGACGTAATAAAGGAACTTGTGGGCTGATCAAGTGTGGCTTAACGCATCATTGCTCTTGGTAAGCAACATCCTTTTCAGAGCATATAAGGATATTGGCGGGTCAGAAAAGGGCTCGAATGGCATTAAAATTGGCCTTGGCTAGGTGATGGTTAGGGTACCGCACAGTTTTCTAAAGAAAAATCTGGTGATGATAGTTGGTAGTTTAACTGAGATTAAGGTACCATTGATGCATTAGTGTCAGAGTGCATGGTGCTTAATTGGGCATTCGAAGCAGCATTATGTTGTAATGGTGAAGGCCGATGACTTTTGATACGAAGGCATCGAGAGTGATTGTTGTGGTACTGAGTAACGAGAGGGCTATGAGCATATTGGCTCTAAGATTTTGGTTCATTGTGAGACTTACCCAGGATCGAGATGATGTCGATAACACTAGTGACTAAGTCTTTAGTGCGACAAACAGCATTGAAGCAATTTAATGCGCATTCAAAAATTATGCTTCTAGGAAAATGTCTTGATGGCTCAATAGGTGTTACTGGAATGGCAAGAGTGCCTCGACATCTCATCCTCTTATATTTCCCTCTAGTACCTCGATGTCTCGTGTCTTCACACTGAGAAGGCATCCCTCGAATTTTCACTATCTTCAACTAAAGGTCTTTCATAGCTTGCCACAAGTTGTTTATCACTATGCCACCCTGATACCTCGGTCCTATGCAACTTCACCCTGAATAAGCATTGTCCATTTTGTTCTTGTTTCCCATCTATGTCACCCTTGTAACTCGGCACCCTGCCTTCACCCTGAGCCAAAACATTGTCACTATGTATATGTCATCACCTCATGACTTATCTCCAAGTGAACTATCCATTCAAATTCTCATTGTTTATGCTCATCTTGCTCTAGTATTTTGAGCACCACTTGCCTTCATCCTAAGCAAATCCTTGGTCTCTATCTTATGCCACTTCAATACCCCAGCAACCCATGCCTTCACTCACAGGCATGTTAGTAGGTGATATTGAATGGAAAAAGTGCCATGTATGTTTGACAGATAGGGCTACCATGTGTTGTTGAGTTTATATCGAGACAATAGAACAAATGTACGGTGGCACAAGTGAAAAGGCATGGAGGTGCCTGTGAGATGGCTTCGTAGAGGCAACTCAATTTAAGAATCTAAATGGATGCTCCCTTGGTATGAAGGCACGAGTTACGGAGGTACTGAAGTGGCATAAGACAAAGATCAAGGATCTATTCAAGGTGAAGGCAAGTGGTGCTCAAGTATTAGAGAAAGACAAGTATGAACAATGGGAATTTGAATAGATAGTTCACTCGGAGAAAAGGCATAAGGTGCCAAGATGCTGAAATGACATATACACAATGACAATGTGTTGGCTCAAGGTGAAGGCAGGGTGTCGTGTTAAAAAGGCGACAAATGGGAAACAAGAACAAAATGGACAGTACTTATTCAGGGTGAAGGTGCATAAGACTGAGGTACTAGGGTGGCATAGTGATAAATAACTTGTGGCAAGCTATGGAAAACCTTCAAGAGTCAAAGACAAAGTGATAATTCGAGGGAAGCCTTCTCAGGGTGAAGACACGAGACATCGAGGTATTAAAGGGCAACATAAGAAGATGATTAAGCCAGATAGGGTAAGTGTTCATCTAACGAAGTCACAACTTGGATTGTGAGAAGCCAAACATTTGAGTACATGATGTGCAGTGTGGTCGGTGGACCACACCTAGAGAATGAAGCAAGTTGGGCTGATTTCGAGGCAGGTAGTGCTCGAGTTCAAGTTTGTTTGCTGGTAGAGTTAAGTTCATAAGAATTTAAAGCCACAGACGTCTCAAGATTCAATGTACGAGTATTGCCTCTTGGGGAGTCAAGCAAGCTACCAAGAGTGGACTTGGGTGCATAACAAATGGTGCACATACACAACGAACCGTGCACAATGAGTGTTTTTGTGCAATGGGATGCACATAATGACACTGGGAGTGCCTTAGAAGACCGGGGAAGACTTGAGTAGTAGGCAATGTACAAAGCTTCTGAATCCGAGTCTAGTGTGGTATTGAGTGATGATTCAGGATAATTAAAGCACAAGTAACAAGTGTGCAAGCTAAAGATGAACACTTATAGACTGTGTTGACAAGGGTATCAATCGGACAAGTGGGGGGGAATGTCACGGACATGTATTTTGGCATAGGCAAGGTGGCATGTCAAAAGGCATGGGTGGCACGACAAAATGTGTACCACGTGACATGCTCCTAAACCGCATAAGTTTAAACTGTGACTGCACTCCTTGACTGTGGTTGAGGAAAGCTCTAAGGCTTCCTAAAGGGGTTGCCTAGGGTCACTAGTGGGTTGGGATCCCTTAGGGACAGTGCTTAAGGCCTCAGTGTGGGAAGCACTGTGTATTGGGCCTAGGCCCAAGGTTAATATTTGTGCATGCACTAGCATACATTGTACGGTAGTGGTGGCATGGTGTGAGATTGAGTACGCTATCCCATAGCCTATCTGCTCAAGTATGCCTATCCCAATGTTTGGCATGAGCACAAGAGGATCACTTCGGTGATCAAGCAAGACAAAGGGCGATGTCTTGCAAGGAATGTCATCGTGACTACATTGAATGCCATGTTCGTCAGTGGGTTCAATGTCTCGGGCACTAGCTCGAGGATGTGTTGTAAGCGTGCTAGGTCTTCAGTGATGCATGGCAGGGAAACTAGGATCCCCGTGGCTATTTGAGATGCATTTAGATGATACAGTGTACAAGCTGAGGTGGTCAACTAGTTGTATGTTTAGCTAAGGCAAGCAACGATGACACAAGAAACTCTACGAGCGGGAGGAGCGTCATGACGACACGATGACCTTGTGGGTTAATCAAACAGGGCTTGATGCATCAATGCTCTTGGTGAGGAGTATCCTTGTTAGTGCATATAAGGCATATCGGAAGGTTAGAGAAGGGATTAAATGGTATAAAGGTTGGCTTTGGCTAAGTGATGATAGGGGCACTGCATGGTTTTATAGAGAGAGATTTGGTCATGACAGTACATCCATGATGTAGTACAAGGGGAAGATACCAAAAATTGTTGTAGAATAATTCTCAAGCCCTCAAATAAATTAAAATAAAGGATGAGGAAGCAAATAAATCAAGAATAGAGTTTAGAAACAAATTAATTATGAAAATTTAAGAATCAGAAAATAAAATCACAGAAAGAAGATAAGAATTATTTAGAACAGAAAAAGATGAGAAAATATTTCAAAAAAAGAGTCCAAAAGGGTATTTTTGTAATTTTGGATAGAAAATCCAAAAAATACCAAAATACCCTTCTAACTTGTTAGAAAGTTCTAAAATTTTTATGGTCATTCCTAACATATTCCAGAGTTCTACAGTTAACATTTCATTAAATTCCGACAAGAATTGATGGGTTAAATCACGGAATTTCAAAAACTTTAAGGTGCTTTAATAGAGGTTTAAGAAGAGGAGGAGGAATGAAAAGAAAGAAGAATAATGATAGAAAGATGAAGATAAGAAATAATAAAGAGAAAAGAAAGATATAGAGAATAACAAAACTGGCCCATGGCCTACCTACCTTGGAACATCCAATTCAACAAAACTTTAATTGTTCTTCACTATCAAATTATGGGTTGCCTTTAAATAGGCTTACAATCTTAAGTAATTAGAAATTTACTAAAATTGAAAACTTTGTAAAAATCCTAAACTTGCAAACCAAATTTTCTAAATATAAAACTTTCAAAAAACACTAAAAACTTGTTGCATAAGTTTTCCTAATTCCTAAACTTTCCAAAATATAAAATTTCTTAAATTTTAAACTACTAAAACTTAAGATTTTTAAAAAAACAGTCTTCCCGTTTTTAATGACACCCACATAATAATCTGGTCATAACTTTCCCAAATCACCTTGGATTTGCACAATCTTAGTCTCTTTAAAAAGGCAACTAAATAACCTATCTAATGACATCAAAATTAAGCCACAATGACAAGTTTTGACCTTTGAAAAAGTGGGATAAACATAAAAAACGGGATTACTCTAAAAAAAACCTAACAAAATTTTTAGCACTATTAGCCTTATTAGATGGACACATAAAATAAGTTTTACCTCCTATAAGACCCTAAATAACCCCACATAACATATATACTTGAATCTAACCCTCTTACGTGGAAGCACATACATAAGTCGCATAATGTTGACCGCATCAATCCAACTATTGTCAGCAGAATTCTTGGTTACAAAAACTTCAGAAGTCGACCCTAAACTCCTAGTGATTTCTTGATATTGTTCTTCTACCCAAAGCCGAATCTAATACCATGTTAGAGATTGCCCTAGTTTGAGAAATAAGAGGGAGAGAGAGGAAATGAATGAAACAGTCAAAATGAAAATTGATGGAAAACCCTTTTTTTCCAAATTTCATTGAGAAAGTTAAAATTTCTTGAAATGTTTTGAATATTTGTGTACAGTCTTTAAAAATTGATATCTTGCAAAACTTTTAATGAAAATTCTCCTATCTTAATAAAAACTTTAAAATTTTTTAATAACTAATATGCAAAATGCGAAAATTATTATATCTTATCGACAATGCCTATGCTAGTGTCCTATACTCTTTTACTTGTTTTATATATATATTGATTCATGGGTGTGTGATCATGCTTAATTTAACATTCCCTAAATTTTCTTGAAAATTTTCACGTTTTCCTAATACTTTATTAATATTTCTATAATTTCCATAACTTTTCCAATGTTTCAAAACAAAACATCGAAATTTCCATAATTCCCTCAGGCGAAACGTTCATGAAAATTGAAAATTTTAATCTTGCATACACATGTTATTTGAGCAAGTTATGAAAACAACCCCTAGTTGGGTGTAAGGCATAAATACCACTCATAAACTTAGTTAAAATATATGGGCCTGACGGTAACCTTCTTAGGAACACTTTGAAGGGGACCTAATAACATTAACAAAGCTTTCAAGGAAAAATGGTTGCTGCTGATGAATACCAGATCTGGCCCTCTCAAGTGATGGATATCACGGATTAGTGGATGCACCAGCATTATGCCATTATGAAACCTGGATAGTCCCTGACAGTTTGCCCGCCAGTTGAACAGGATTGATATGTCCCAGCCACTTTTCTGGTCTAATACCCAGGTTGGTTTCAATAAGACTGGGAAATACCTCATTAGGAAAAATGGGACTAATGAGACCACTAATTTTGGCTTTGTACTCAAGTTAGTTAAGATACTATGAAGTGTCCTTGTCATTAAAGACGTAAAAATCTTAGAGAAACAATTTGCATGTGCATTTTGTATGGTTATCAAATAATGAGTAAGATGAAGAGGCATAAAAAAGAAAATTTTCACAGGGTTGTAGGATTGCAACCAAAATTTTCAAGGGCAAAAAGAAAAAAAGAAAAATCTGTCCAGACAATGGGTAGAATATTTTATATGATTGTTTATTTTGATAGAGGCACTAAATGACAAGAAAAGCAATGAAAGATGCACAATGATTAGATGCAACACATAATTGAAAATAGCATGGTGATAAACACAATATCTTTGGGCTTCTGGGGCTGTAAGAAAAAGTTGCATCAGAAGGTTTTCGAAGCTGCAAGCACAAACAATCTTTCCCACTCAGAAAATGAACTCAACCATGATTCATAGTTCATATCCCATTTTAGTATTCTCAGTAAAAAGCTGACAGTACTAAAAATCTTATAGGAAATTGAAATTTTGCATCCCAATATAGTGAGTCTATCAGAGATATTAGGCATAAAATCAGCTTATATTATGAAGGGAACCACAGTCCCGGCAAGCAAAACCTAGCAAAATGGATGCTCAATCTTCACAATAGAATGATTGAAGAATTTCGTAACCTTTTGTGAGGGTCCCTCCAAGTCGAAGGGAATTTGGGCAGATTGTCAGTCGGCCATGTAGACTAGCCAACATGACTCAGATTTTGAAGGACATTTGCATATGGGCTTCAGGCAGACTCTCCATAGTGACAATGATCAAGCCAACTAATGGCCAAATAGACACTGTACATTGAGTATTCTTTACACTAAACTTGGGACTAACAAAATTTTCCTAGAATATCACTAATTCATTTATTAACACATACACAAATCAACATAAAATGCAAAGGTCTCAGTGATTTGTTAGCTAAGTCTGCAAAGGCCTGGACAACTATTATTACCTCAGGTACACAAGCTGAATTTGTTTTCCTACAGTAGGAAATGCATCCAACATGAAGTTCTTTCATATAAAGCCACATTAAATGCCTCATTGTACTTTTCAACTTCAAAGAACAAGTGTGGCAATAACAATGCCTCATTACTCCAATCATCCACTTCATAATGGTACAAAGAAAAGAATGAAAACTTACCATCAATCCACGGTTGCGTGAACGAGGAAGCTCTTGAATAAATTTTTCAAAAGCCTCTAATCTTACTTTTCCTTTAACTTCAACAAATTTAGACCAGTTGACCTCTGGTGCCTTTTCACCACTGCACAAACAATGCATTGCAGAAAGCTATCAAATACCTTTCATATTCTAATCTTCAACCACAAACGAGAGTATATACTGCTAAATAATAATTGCTCTGGGTGTAAAACTAACACACCCAGCAACTTGTCATAGCAGAAGCAATCATATTGCAAGAATCATATTAAGACAAGTATATATGGCTACTGAAGTGATTTAAATTAAGAAGTCAAATTATCAGGGACCGATTAAAAATGTCTTCTCAAATCAGCAACAACAAAAGGTGAAAAAATTACTTTGTGATGCTACTTACAGGTGAAGAAAAATAATTTCTTTATCCATAATGAAATCAAGCCATAAATCCTAAAAGAATAATATGAGAAATACACTACATATAAAGATGAAGCAAAAAGACATATATTGCTTAAGGTTCAAGCTTCATCTTTAGCATAGTATTTTGTCTGTAATACTTTAACAATTTGAGGTTCAACATTTGAAGGAAATCTAAAAGAGAACACTAGAACTCAACTGAACTGAACTCAAGGAACCCTTATCCCAACTACTTGCAGTTTGATTCACAAATCATGTTCTTCCATACCACTCTATCAAAGCACACATCTTCAATTTTTTGCGGATTTCCTACAGCGACAAAGCGTGCAGCAACCCTTTTGCACCAGGCCTTGGGCAACACGTGGCAAAAAAAAATATGAAAAAACACCCAGTACTGCACACAAGATGTGGTGGTTTTCTTTTTTCCACTATTTGTTGCCCAACGCCTAGCACAAGAGGGTCACAGCACAGTTTTTCGATGTAGAAAATCCACTTTGCTATGGACATGGTTTCAAATGTCTTAAATGTCACCCAACTTATGTCCATGTCTACCATGACCAACACAAAATATTAACTACATTATAAATTCAAATTTTCGATCAACATAATGTACAATGTTGACATGTTGAATGAATATTCTTCTATCGCAGTGTATTATTGCATCATGTCGACATGCTCAAAAAGCATATGAAAAACAAAACAAAAAAAAAACATCCAAGAGAAATAAAAGGAAGGAGAGAGAAGGAGAAGAATAGAACAAAGAAGAGGAAGAAAATCTAGTACTTGTTCCCTTATGTTTATCTAGTTAGATTATAATCTGTTTGTCAATCATTTTGTGTATTAAAATTCTAATGAATGCATGTGGATTTATTAAAATATCATAATACGAGTGTATTATGAGTTATATCAAGCTATGATTATGTATTAAAATAAGCTATCATTCTTAATGAATCTATTTGTTCCCTTATGCTTAAGTAGCTAAATAAGAAGATGTTTCCTACCTATTTAAAAATAATAATATGTTTCCTAAGTTTCCAAGATTTTTACAATATTTTCTTCTGACATTTCCGGATTTTCTGACAAATGTCTTATTTTGGCCCGATCAACATTTCCACTGACACCAACATTTTGAACCTTGCCTATAAAACATGACAAAATCAATCACATAGAGGTGGACAGACATTTCATCAAAGAAGAACTGAACTCTGAACATGTTTGCATTCCTTATGCAAAAACTATAATCAACTTGCTGACAAATTGACAAAAGGAATTGGTAGTAGAGTACTACGCACCAGCTTAAGGTAGAGTGTTGAGAATGTCATTATGTGATTTTCATGGATATTATTGTCATTATATGTATGTAGGATACAAAAGACCTTATATGTATTGTCTTTGAGCAATTTTGTCATTATGATGTTGGATAATATGAAATGTTGAAGGTGAGAGAGTCTCCAACGTACTATATCTCCTTTTTTTACTCCCCATTCTCTTCTTTTTCTTCTTCTTCCTCTCTCACAAACCTTAACCCTAATAGGCATCAACCAACTTCAACCACTAGGAGCACCAAGATGACTCCTTGATTTTCCATTGATCAAAATTTTATCTCATTGGACGAATAGAATTGTGTTACAAGATGAGTCAAAGACTGCTGGTCTGCATGATTTGTTTCTACAATTTGGTTTCAATCCTATTCTTTGATCTTCTTTTGATTTACGGATCCACTAGGGTTTTCTAAGATTAGTAGATATTTATGGAGTTAAAGAGGAGAAATAAAAATTTAGAAAAATAAGTTGATAATTGGGGTAATATAGGGCAGCCATGAGTTTATTAGAAGGTTATGGATATATTTGTTGGCCAAAACACACATGAGAGAGAGAGAGAGGAACTTGGGAGCTGCTCATAAAAAAAGGCTTAAAATCAAAAGGCTCCTACATCTAAAGTTATGAATTCTAAGGAAAAAGGTAAGGTTTATAAGCTAAAAGCAATTAGGGTTTTGAGGTGGCTAAAATGAAGAAGAGTCTGGAATAAAGTATGATGTAATTTTACTATAAACAAAGAATAAGATACTAACAAGAGTCACACTAATTGCCACCCTAGAATCATACCTAGGGATGGAAACTTCACACCTTCAAAATATGAAGAAATATCAAAGATTCAACTTCAATCATCCATTCCTCAAAAAAAAATGGGTACATAAGTATGTATAGCTTTCACACTCCAAACTTCCAAATCCCACTATAATTAGACTTCCTAACAAAAATAAAATTCTAATAGATAATTCTCGTCACAAAGTAATATCTTACCAATATTTTGGCCATAACTTCTAAAATTACATCGGATTGTGAAATTTTGGGCTTACTGGAAAGGAAACTAAGTAATCTTTTAAATGACACCAAAGTCAAGCCCCATGAGTAAGTTTTGACCCCTCAAAATATATCCAAAGGAAAAGTGGCAGAAATAGAACTTTCACTTTCCTAAAACATAAAAAAGATATATTTTTTATGAATAAAATTAAATAAAATATATTCAATTTGGAAATAAATGAAAACCCCCAAACTAAGTAATATCCAGATTAACCCCAAGCTCGAAAGACTAAAAATTGTTGCCAAACAAAATTTGTCAAAACCAAAATACCAAAATACTCCCAACTAGGAGAAGAATGAGATCAATCCCTTCTTTTGCCTCCTGGTCTGGATTTGATTGGTTCTAGATATGAAAATATTAGATCGAGTATGGGCTGTTCGCATCCAGTATCAACCCCACTCAACGAATGGGTTTGTAATTCTTTAGATCTTTCTTAAGTAGTTATATTGATCCTATAAGCCATGCAGTCCATATTTACTGGTGAGAGAGAAAGAAAAGTAGAATAGAAGGAACTTAAAGAGGAATTCAGTCACTTAATTGTTTTCAACTAATTTTTTAATAATAAAATGGGAGAGAATTGTGAGTTGAGAGGGAGAGTTTCTCCGTGTGGGGCTCCCTGTTTTAATGATACATTGATTCTAGAGGTATGCTGGTGCATGTTGCTTTCTTTTGACGCCGAGTAAAACTTCTGGTCTCATTTTCTTTTCTTTTCTTTTTTTTTTTTTTTTTTTTTTTTTTTTTTTTTTTTGGGGGGGGGGGGGGGTGGTTTCCTTAGTATTCACTGTCCTGGTGCATGGCCCTGTTTTTCTTTTGTTTCCTCTTTCTAATAAAATCTTTCCTTTACCTCTAAAAAAAAAGTACATTTAATTTACAAATTACAATGTCATTATTTTGTTTCTTGGATGAGTTAATTTTTAAAGAATATATTATCAGTGAAGTTCCTTTAAGTCAGGACTCAGTTGGAGTTGTAATTACGGTCTAAGTCATGGTTAGAGCTGTGAAGCCCTTCTCTAATTTAGAGAAAAACACCATAAGGTTGATGGAAGATGATTCAACCACATTTTGGTCTGTTGGCAATTTTTCAACCCCTCCCCCCCTCCCCTACACATGTAATGCTGATTCACTCTCTTTCTCCTCCATTTTCTTCTGTCTCCTCCGTCAGTTCTTCCTCACATTCTAATTTCACCCAATTACCAATAACCACACTTATCAGTCTTAAACCCAGCCTTATTTCTGGATTGCTCTTAACTGTCCTACGTCAAAACCTAGATTGTGTTTCCTAAAGCAGGTCTGGGATGGAATCAGCAAGTTCCACAAGTATACATTCAGATCTGCAGAGGGTGGGTGTCATAGACACAGTGAAAGCATTTATGCTTTACTACTATAGGATGAGAATGATTGAAGACACTTCAATAATGACAATAATCTCATTGACCTTCTTCACCAAAGCCCGATATGGAAGAAGAGCCAACCACTCTACCGTGTACAGTTTACTTAATATCTTATTCCACATATCAATTTTTTTTTATCGATAACCAAAATAATTTATTAAAACATCATCAAAATATCAACAAATATACAAAGACTAAGGCGGCATACTAGGGCCTTAAAACAAAGACAACCTAGTGACTCCACTTTTGGCATGGACGTCCACAAAATCATTTTGAGATCTCGGAACAAGAGTGGATGAGGGATTCAAATCTAGCAAAAGAACCCTAATTTCATGGATGAATCTTGCGAACCTCCAAGGGCCCATACAATTGCCTTTCCCCTAAACTAATAGCCAAAGACGAATCTCCATCTAAAATAACATCCATCTTCCCCAACTCTCTAAGAGCTCTCAATCCATGAAGTAAAGCCAAAGCCTCCACCATGGAAAAATCACAAATCCCAATTGGACTTGAATATACCCAAAGAACATTACCCTCACTATCTCTAACCACTCCCCAAATTCCTCCCAGCCCTAGATTTCCCATACTCAAAACCATCAAAATTTAGCTTTATACAATGACTAGAAGGAGGATTCCAACTATCATGAATCTTGGAATTAGAGCCCATCTTCAAAGAATCGCAAGCCCACCAGTCTCAATAAATATCAGCCAAATGTATGCCTTTAAAAATATTAGATGCAGCAGCCCATTTGGATACCTCAATTTTAATGGACTCCACTTCTACCGCAAAGTTTTTTGATTTGCCATCAAAATTACGATGATTTCACTCGATCCATATGCCCCAAAGGATCCCATGAAGGAGATACTTCCAAATAATTCTTCCTCTCATCCCCAAGAAGCTGCAATTCCACTGATGTATGAGATCCATGACATCCTTGGGAAGAGCCCAACTTAAGTCCATTAGTGAGGAAAAAGATTCCATATAGCGTGAGCAAACTTGCAATGGACAAAAAGATGTTTAACAATTTCTACTTCCTCCATGCACATGACACAAATGTTAGGGGTGATCATTATGTAAAGCCTTCTTCTTTGCAAATTATCATTTGTATTCACTTTATTTAAAGCCACCAACCACACAAAGGCCTTGATCTTAAGAGGAGCCATGGGGACCATATCCTTTTCAAAGAAAACGAAGAAAGAACAAGGGAAGAATTGGGACACACAAAATCTTTAAACAAAGACTTTGAAGAGAAGGAGCCCAAAGGTTCTAGAGACCAAATTAATCGATCAAGATCAGATTCAAAAAAATAAAGAAATCTTGAATTGAATCCATGAGTTCTACCACAAGCCCCACTTCACATTCAAAGGGATCCATACAGAACATATTCCAATTATTACCTTGATCTAAGGAAGAAATAATTTCATTCACCAAAGCATTCCTATGAGAACAAACTTGAAAAAGTTTGGAAAAAGAAATTTGAAGGGGAGCTTCACCCCAACACAAGTCTTTCCAAAATCGAATCAAATTCCCCATCCCAACATCAAAACACAAGAAATGGGTGATTAAAGGGACTAAGGAAACGATATCATGCCATATGACATGGGGAACATAAAGGGAAGCGTGGCCATCCATTTGGGGAAGAACCATGCCTACTAGCAATAACGGAATGCCATAAGTTGCCTCTATCACAAGAGAATCGCCAAACCCATGTACCCATTAAAGCACTAAAAATTAGGTGAGAACGAATCTTGTGAGAACTGTGAAAACGGCATCAGGGTGCGGTCACATTAGAGCCAAAAAGTGATAAGTGCCCCCAAAAAAGTGCAAATCACTTTTTGATACTGATGCGTCAGCCCCTCTGGTGCCGTTTTCACGATTCTCACGAGATTCGTTTTCACATAATCCAAGCCCCCATTAAAGCCATGTTCTTCTCTTTTAATTTTAAATGCCCCAAACCTAATCCACCATTGTCTTTAAACTTGGACATCATATCCCATTTGACAAGATGATCATTTTTCTCACCCCTCCTTCCCAAAGAAAGTATATTTGTATCTTCTCCATTTTGCCCACCATCTTACTTGGTAAAAACATGTAATAGATAAGAATATTAGACAAGGCTGATTTGATGAGCTAAAGAGATATAACTCTTCTTCCACGAAGCACATTTCTTACTATATTTTTCTACAACAGGAACCCAAAAATTGATATTTTGGGACTCCCACCCAACGGCAATCCCGAATATTTAATCGGCAACTTGTCAATCGTACACCCCATAATATTAGCAACCTGCATCAACTCTTCTGAGTCCAAATTAATCTGCATGAGACAAGACTTACTGAGGTTAAACTTGAGTCATAAAATAGCCTCAAAACATTTGAGAATGTATTTAGCATTTGGCACACAGTTCATTTGCCACCAAAAAAAAAAGTAGTGTCATCTGCGAATTTTAAATGAGAAACTCTTATAGTTCTCCCCAACATAAACCCCAAAATGATTCCCTCAATTTCCGCTTTGTCTAAAAGAGTGCTTAAGGTATCTGCAACCAAGGTTCAAATTTTTTATTTTGATTGATATTTCACCTTGGGGATTTGTGGAAATTTTGAGGAATTTAGCTAGAATGTTTCGAAATATCGAAAATTTCAGTGAAATTTTTGATGTGAACTACTGTGACAATTTCAATCTATGTTGAGCATGATTACACACTCAAGACATAAAAAAAACTATACAAAGCATCTAATCTATGTACAAGGTAATCAAT
>JAOXJP010077763.1:0-15082 GCA_025762735.1 Platanus orientalis
ATTTTACCCTTATACCCTTAGAAATCCCAATTGAGCCCTATTGGACTCATTTTCTCCAGGATTCTTCTACAATAAAGTTTTCTTGAAATTGATAATCTTCATAAACCTTCTCACATTAAAGCATAAAAAGCTAGCAAATTACCATTTTACCCTTACACCCTTAAAAATCCAATTAAAGCACACTTGAACTCATTTTCTCTAGAATTTATCAAAATTCCCTCTACAGTAAAGACATCTTGAATTTGGAAACTCTTAAAAGCCTTCCCACATTGAAGCATCAAAGGGCTGGTAAATTACCATTTTACCCCTGCACCTCTAAAATCTCAACTCCGGGCTATAGGACCCATTTTTTCTAGGATTCTTCGGTCTTCATAAACCTTCCCACATTAAAGCATAAAAGGCTAGACAAATTACTATTTTACCCTCATACCCCAAAATACACTATTTCTCTAAAAAATTGACCCTCGATAAATCCCCGAAAACCTGTCACAGATCAGAAACTCAGCTAATCAGTGGCTCCATGCAAACAAGTCCAAGATCTCCCTAAGAAAAACCACAAGAGTCCTAATGCCCCCCAATCATCCCATTCTCCCCCAAATTATAGCTAAATCACTTCTACAGCTATGAACACTTGGTGAACCTCTGAAAACTCTCTAAAAATCCAAATCCCTTAAGGTTAAGCCCATTATTTTAGATTTTTCAAGATCTTCGATAAACACCTTGATAAAGAAGTCCATCCATAGATTCAGCACAATTCGATGGCCTAGTTCTTCACAGGTCCAAGGTGTATTTTTTGGTCAAGTGACCTTTCTTCAGGAATCTCTCAAAAATTCACAAGGAATCAGTGTCTACCTATTAGATCCTATGCACTCATACTCCCAAGACCTAGAAAACCATGGTTCCCAATGTGCCCACTTCAATTCCAGGAAAAACTTGTCTCAAATCTATAGGAAATTTGGTATGGGACAATTTAGAATTTCAAACATAACTTTGACTTAGGTATCGGATTCACAAATAGTTAAACCTTATGCCTTACAAACTCCAAAGACCATCTTTCATATTAATATTTTTAGAAACAATTTTACCATTTTACCCATCCCTCACAAGTACGAGTCATTCCGGGGCCATTCAGAGTCAGTTTTGAGCCACTTGCCCTACTCCAAATCTAATTCCGACAGTTGCAGTAGGACCATAATATCCGAGAGATACAAAAACTCATAAACCTTGAGACATTCAAAGCCATAAAACCCAAAAAGTAAACCTAGACTATAAAGGGGTAAAATCCAAAAAACAAATCATTACCCTTTTTAAAAAGCACCATTTTTTCCAAAATACCCCTCAAACTAGATTTAAATCCGATACCCCTTATTTGGAATATTCTAAATGAGGGGTAGAGACCCTAGGACCACTACCTTGACCCCTACACCCCTCCCATGGGCCCCACCACCCCTTACACCTCCTCACCACCACCCCACACTTGGCAATGGGTCCCACCATCCCTTTCACCTCCTCACCCTCCTAGAAAACTTCAACGCCTCACTTCACTCCCCTCAATTGCCCCCACCTCCTCACCCCATCCAAACACCTCACCCCCTTCTAGAAAACTCCACCACCTCATCCCCTTCCCCTCCACTCATTCACCCCTCCCACCTCATCCTATGTCACCCACCACCTCATCCCACATCACACCATTGCCACTTCACCGCCCTTGTCCCCACCTATAAATCCCCCCAGTAATGAAAATCGAGTCCCACTATCCTAGAGAGGGGGTGAATAGGATGTTACAATTTTTGTTTGACCTTTCTATAATTTTTTACTGAGGCAGGATTAAATTCTTCTTCTATTCAAGTAGCAAGAGTAATATATATATATTTCTTTTTAACTTCTTGTCAAAATGCAATCACCACTCAAATAATAATCATTCACTGCAAGCTTTTAAGATAAAATAAAATAAAATGATGATAAATAGAAAAGTCATACATAGACAAAGAGATACCTCTTTTTAAAGTGGTTCGGCAAGAGTGCCTACGTCCACTCTAGAAAGCTCTTTATAGAGTGGATTAATTTTATTAATAATAATTGCATATTACAAGGAAAAATTAATTACAAAAACCTACACTACTAACAGTTTAGTGACTCCAACAAATTGAGTGTTAACCCTCGGTGTCTCCGGCAAGCGTTAAAGAATGTCTTCGGTGACTCCGACGAAGGCACAAAATTTACAAAGTAATTAGAAAGTTAATTACTTAACTTTCATGCATGTACTTGGCTTTTGATAGATGTATTTTCCATATCAAATTAGTTCAGATGAAGAGTCAAATCTCTTTTCTTAATAATGCTTCTCACTAAACAAATTTTAATCAAAGGATCATAGTATGCTTAACTGTTTTATCCGTTTAATTCAAATATATGGGCAGCAATAATGTTGTCTAATGGATAAAATAAATTCAACTACCACAGTGTTAAAATACCTGGGAGATTGATTACTCTCATAGCTTTCTCTACGGATTTGCAGGTTTGTACTTATGTCAAGTTCCCCCACTTCACAGCAATCAATATGGAATGCTTTTAATAGCCCCTTTGTATGCAGCACAATGATTTTTCAAGGATCTCTTGCAATGACGGTTCCCAGACAACCGTTCTACCTTTTCTTTTAATCAGTTCTATTTTTGTTCAAGTCTCTCTTGCTTTCAACACTTTTAGGGTCCTTAAATAACCCTAAAAACCTTAGGGTTTCATCCCTCAAATGGTCACAGGATCCGTATTAAAGTCCAAGATTTGTAAATTTGAAAATAAAAAAAAAATTATGCCGCTGGGGATTGATACCAATTTATTTGGGATCAGTCCCATGTGATCGGTCCTGGTTAAATTGTGACCGGTCCAGCGTGACCGATCCTAAAAAATTTGGATCGGTCCCAAAATCCAAATTTTGCATATTTTATCCTTGTTCTTCACTTAGGCCTTTTGGATTTACTGCGGGGCCTATTCTATGGTTGTGTGGGTGAGCTCTAAGTCCACAAACCTAGGATTGGTTGGTCACATCAAGTTTTACCTATTTGAATCATTTGTCTACCTCGGCTTCCCTTTGCTTTTGACTTTTTATGCAGGTCCTTATGTCTTGTTCTTGACTTCTTGACGTTTCTTTTTTATCTAGTAGCTGATCACACACACTTGCACCCCTACACATTATGACATGGAATTGACAATACTCAACACCTAATTCGTTGGAAGAGAAGAGAGGAAAAATCCAAAAGAAAAAGAAAGAAAGAAAGAAAAGAGAGAAGAGAAAGAAAGAAATAAGAAGGAGACTACATGGTTAGGTTGGTCACCCTCCCCCTTCCCTTTTCATTTTTACGTTAGTAGAACCCCCTCCTTTTCATGCTTAATGATCTAAGAACCCAAGTCCAATTTGTCACTTTCTTAGTTGTCTCCCCTTTACTGTTTTTTTTTCTTTAATTTTTTTGTTCGTTATATTCAATTTGATAGCTACACTTCTCCCAAGGGGAGAATTGAGGAGCCAAGATCTTTACCACATGTCACCATCTTCTTAACCCACCTACCTGCCAAATTTAGGCCTAAGAAGAGGTTGTTTGACTTCAAAAGTGGGCCCACTTTCCTTTTAAAAGGGTGTATTCACACATTGTGTAAAGAAAGTTAGGGATGATCCCAAATTTTTCATTCTTTTTATAAAATACATTCAGCCCTCATTCTTGTTTTATTGCTTAGCTAACTAATTTAGACACTTAGTAAAAATGTTATAAGTCATTTTATTATATTTTTTTATTTTTCATGTTATTTATTCCCAAATATTATCTTTGTTGTCTAAAATATGTGTTTAGCTAGCCACTTGCCTTGTGTGGACCATAATTATTTATAGATATTGAATTTGGACCCCAAATTTGAACAAAAGATGTAATATCCATATCATGGTTACCCCACCAAATTTGGGCCCAACCCCATTTGTAGATTTCCTAGAATGGGCCCCACAACCTATCTTTTTTCATAACCTATGCTAAAATGCACATTACCCACCCTTTTGGGAAAGTCCAAAATAGGATTTCACCTTGTTCCAAGGGGTTGGGCTTTCTTAAAAGGCTCTCTGAAGTAACCACCCACCCCTCTGAAAAGTCCCATGATCAGTAGACCTCGGGAAGTGGCCCAAAAATCAAGAAAAATCTTCTTGGATTTTTAGAACAGGCACAGTATGCCTGATCTTTCACGTTGTGAAGGATCAAGCATACCTCTCTTTCAAATGTACCTAAGTGAAAGTCCCTCAACTATCCCTGAATGCTTAATCAACCTATTGAGGCCCTCATACTTTTAAAAAGCTTTCCTCAAAAACCCCAACCCTTCTAATATGCTGAAGTGACTAAGTGGGAACCATTTGAGTTGATACTTCTGATCTTTCACTCTATGAAAGATCAGGCATACCTCTATTTTCAAGTGTACCCAACTAATTCAGGCATACAAATTTGAAATGATATCCCCATGTCCTTAGATGTCCAGTGGTTCATTGTAACCTATTGATATACAAAACTCTAGAATTATTCATGATTAATTTCTAGAACTTGGAAATGACTTCAAGGATCAAGTGGAGCCCATCGAAAGCAGTACGCCTGAACTTTCACTCTGTGAAAGATCAAGCATACTGAATGAAGTTCAGGTGTATTGACACAAATAAACAACCTTTCAAAAAGAAACATTAATTCTTTCATTTTATTTAATAAAGTTTAGATACTACTAGGTCAGAGGAGCCACCCTAAAAAGGTGGGTAATTGGTGTGCCTAACACCTTCCCTAATTACAACCGAACAGCTTACCCGGATCCTTAGAAACTAGACCAATTTGAGAGTCAACCTTAGGCTCAAGTGCCTAGCCCAAACGCCCAAAATCCCGCAATGGGGAAAGGAGGTAGACATTCAACCCCGTCTATAAAAACCTTAGTTGAAGGTGACTCCGAACCAAAGCCTAGAGGCCAACCCACACTGGGCGGGTGCAGTTCCCCAAAGAAGGGCAAGCAGACTAACCAGTCTTTCCATGATGCCCATAATCCACTAAGTTTGGATTAATCCAACAAAATCAGATCAATTCGGATTGATCGATTTAAATCTCTATCTGGATCGATCCAGATGACTTTTCATGATTCAACCCCTTCTTACTAAAATACCCATAAATTCCTCTAGAAAACTTAGAATCAATCTTTGTTTATTGTGTTAGAAACTAGACTTCAAGACCTTTTCAACAAGGTAATATAATCCTTTAATTCACTCAAGATTCATGTTAGTGGTCCCATAAATTTACCCTAAATCTATGGGCTTGTTAGCATGAACTCCTTGTGGGAGAATTATTATAACTTATCATAGGAGGCTCATAACTGCACACCATTTGATGGATTAGAAAGTAAACTCCTAGACCCTTCTATAGGTATATGATTTGTACTCTAATTCACTCAGGATTGGTGTTGGTAGTCTCATGAAGTTACCTTAAATACGTAATTAGGATAACTCTCAAACTTGACAAGTCCAAGACCCAACTTGAGTCTTACACTTCTAACTTGGTTTAATGGGTTCCTAAACCACTCTAAGGTTAGTATAAACATGTGAAGTAGAAACTTTTCCCTTAATTGTGTTAAATTATATTTTTACCCTTTTAGTGTAATGCTAGGTATTACAGAAAGAGTGTTAGAACCCTTGCCAAAAGTGAGACTCCATTAAAGAGAAATCTCTCTCCCTCACTGTTTTGAGCTTTGAAAGTCTACTATCTTGCTGAAAAACACTCTCTAGTCTACTATCTTATTATCTCTAGCTAGCATCCTAAGAAGAGAGACGCTTGTGGGTTATCCCAAGAGCAAACCCTAGTTTGGTTAAGCTTAAGGAGCTCAAGAGCCAAAGCTTGACGCATTATGGATGTATTAAAGCACACTAGATCAACAAGGAGCACTCCCACTTGGTAAAATAACAACATCAACAGTCTTCTGGTAATATTTGCTTACTCTTCGTTCATTTTCATTCATATTATTCTTGCTTTGCTTCCACTAGAGACACCGGAAGCTTGACCACACTCGCCAGAGACACCGAGTGTATTGTTTAGCTAGCCAAGAGAAAGTAGTTAGGTTTTGTTGTTTCTGACCTAGATTGTATTAATCAATCTAAATGAAATATACCTAAGCTTGGTAGTAAGCATTAAAAGAGTGGACGTAGGCCATCATGCCAAACCACTATAAATCTTATGTTATGGGTTGATTGTGTGATTGCTTGTCTTTTTACTTGTATGGTCATATCTACTCTTACACATCATCTATTTGATATTATACTTGAGTTGCTACATTATAGCACATACACACTTAGATTAATTCTTAGGAACTAAAATTGAATTAAAATCAATCCTAACATTCTAAAAAGGGGTAAAGAAATTTAGAAATCCTACTCACCTCCCTCTAAGATAAACCTACACAGTTTTTAATTGGTATCAAAGCTCAAGTTACTCATATAGGGCTTAAAAACCCAAGTTAAATCCTAAGAAAATATCCTAGAAAAATATCTTGATGGCTAGAAAGGATAATAGCATGTCTATTAGCACCCTTCCATTTTTCAATGGAAGTGATTATGTGTATTGGAAATCTCGAATAGAGATATTCCTAAATGTATATGATCATAAGGTTTGGGACATTGGGCTAAGTGGTAATACACTTCCAACATACCCAGATACACTTTGCAACCCTTTTACAATTAACAACATTCAACCCAAAGTTAATCTCCCCCTCAAGATGTAGCCTGGAAAAAAAAAAACTTACCTTCCTTAAGCATAATTTGGCATTTAATACAAGCATGTGTGTGTGAGTGTGGAGTGGGTTGAGCATGTGTGTGTGTCTCCCCCTTTTTGATGGGGAATTACAAAGCCATAGAAACGAAGTCATGCGTAGGAAATGAACAATAGTAATGTCTAATATGCATAGAATTCAGGCAGAAAAGAAATGAAGCTATCCATGAGATATAAACATTAAGTACAATTATTTTGAGGTTCCCAGTACAAAAGCAGACAGAACCCAAAAAAAAAAACAAAACATAGGATCACTACTACTCCTCTCCATCCTCATCATCGTTTTCTATATCATCTTCCACACTACCCTCAATCTCAGAGTCAAGGTAAACACGCTAGATCTTCTCACCGGGATTGATCTCCACATTTAGTTCATTGGCTATTTTTACTTGAGATTCAACCATATAGTTAAGTTTGGAAGCCAAGAGCTTCTGATTGCTAATGGCCCACATGCTTTTTTTCTTGACATAGGCCTCAAGATCCTTGAAGCCGGTCTCAATACCTTGAAGCTTTTCCAACACAAGCTTCTAAAATTCATCAGTAGGCACATAAGAGGGTTCAGAGTGAGTTTCTTGAGTGACAATGGAAGTGCCCATAGATTTGGTTGGTTTCCTAGCCTTTGTGAGTTTCTGCCTTTTCAAGACCGTTGTGGCATTGGTGTTGCCAGGTTGCTTTTGGGGTTGAGAGTGAAATTTAATTCTGTTCTTTTACAACAGCCGTGTGATGATGATCAGGAAGAAAAGGCTGGTTTATGGGTCCTGAGATTCTAATGCCATGATCAACTTAGTACAAAGAATGACATTCAAATCCATTGGCTTGTTGCGGAGGACATTGTGCACCACATAGGCCATTTCTAGATTCATGTCGGCCTGGTGAGTGGTTGGCAGTAGATTGTATGTGAAGATCCAATTTAGAAGTTGGGCATCATATGTGGTTGTATATGCATCCACCTTGAATTTCCAGGGTATGCCCGAACCTCCAATCTCTGTAGAAATGGCCCCCTTTTCTTCCTAGGAGAGTGCGGGCATAGGAAACACCATACCTCCTATGCGAACTCTTAGCACCCCCAATTCGATCGAATGGATGTTGGGATTCACCATAATGGGTGTGTTGTAGACCATAGAAGTGAACCCTCCATCTGTGTGGTTCTTTGCATTGAGATTAGCATAGAACATGCGAACTTCTACCTCATGAAATGTCCCTTGTAGTTTGAACAGGGGTGCCCAATCGTATGAGGCATGGTATGGTTCAGAGTTAACCATATGAAAAGGTTGCAATTCCACAAACCGTTCACAAATCATAGGCTTCCTAGAAAAGATGGATTGGAAGTTATTCATGCACCTGGAATCACGAAAGTAATCCGCTAAGAGAGGGAAGTCATCCCCTTAATGCCTTAAATCTGACATTGGCTTCTCTACAGGGTAGCTAGTGGAAGTCTTCTTCCACTTGTAGGTGGAGGAGACGGGGAGGTTTGATTTCTTGGAGTAGTTGCCAATGGATTTCCCTTTGGAAGCCATGAAAATCAAGGGAAAGCAAGTGAGAGATAGGAGGGAATTGCAGAAGAGAGGAATCGGCTACTGTGGTGCGCTCAGAGAAAAAGAAGAACAGTCGGGCATCGTGCCCCTTTTAAAAACAAAAACATAGCAAAAATTATGATTTTGCCATTGGGGACTGATCCCAACCAAACTAGGATCGGTCCTACTTGTTTGAAAAATTACAAGTATGCCATCTAGGACCGATCCCATTCGAACCCGTGATTGGTCCTAAATTCAGATTTTTAGAAATTTATGGATTTGCCACAAGGGACCGATCCTAAAGAAGGTGGGATTGGTCCTAATTTCTAGAAATTTGAATTTTAGCCTTTTTGAGCCCCTAACATTTGTTAATATCCCAAGTGGTTTGTTTGGTCAGGGATGATCATGTATATGTATTATTAGGCACCTTTGCACATCTTAATCGTTCTCTGTAGATATTAGAACCTTTTATCATCAAGTGGTTTAGTGAGGATGTCAGATAATTGGTTCTCAGTTTGAATATATTCTAAGGCTATGGTTTTTTCCTCAACAAGCTCTCTGATAAAGTGATGATGAATATCTATATGTTTCATCCTTGAATGTTGAATAGGGTTTTTAGATATGTCAATTGCACTTATATTGTCCACGGATAGATTCATGGTGTATTGTTTGAGATCATAATCCTTTAACATCTGTTTCATCCATAAAAGTTGAGCACATTCGCTTCTATCTATGATGTATTCAGATTTAGTGGTTGATAGGGAAATGGATGTTTGTTTTTTTGTTGTGCCATGAAACTAGGCAGTTTCCAATATAGAAGCATCCACCACTTATCTCTTCCGGTCCTCCAAATTTTTGGCCCAATCTCAGAATATCCTGCTATGACAGGATTTGTATTAAATGGGTACCACAATCCAAAGTTGAGCGTCCCATTTACATACTTAATTATCCTTTTTACAGTTGTCAGATGAGATTCTTTAGATCCGGCTTGAGATCTTGCACATGCTCCAATGCTATAGGCTATATCTGGCCTACTAGCTGTTAGATACAATAGACTCCCTATCATGCTCCTGTAGAGTTTAGTGTCAACATCTGTTCTAATGAAGTCTGTTGTGACCTTACTGCTAGTGCTTATAGGAGTCTTGGCAGGTTTGGTCTCAAGAAGTCTAAACTTTGATACCAAATCTTTAGCGAATTTTGACTGGTTTACAAAAATTATATTCTTCATTTGTTTGAGTTGGAGGCCGAGGAAAAACTTAAGTTCACCTTCCATACTCATTTCAAATTTTGATTTCATCATTTGAGCAAACCCGTGAGACATCTCTTCACTAGTCGACTAAAAAATGATGTCATTAACATAAATCTATAGCATAAGTATGTGACCATCCTTTTTCTTAATAAAGAGTGTCTTATCAACACTCCCCCTATCGAAGTGACGGTCTAAAAGAAACTTAGTTAGCCTTTCATACCAAGCTCTTGGAGCTTGTTTCATACCATAAAAGGCTTTCTTTAGTTTGTATACATGCTCAGGTAAATGTGGATCAACAAACCCTTCTGGTTATTCCACATATCCTCTTGTAACCATCCATTCAGGAAGACACTCTTGACATCCATTTGATATAGCTTAATCTTTAGATGGCATGCAACTAAGAGCAGTATCCTTCTGGATTCAAGTCGTGCTATGGGAGTAAAAGTCTCTTCAAAGTCAATTCCCTCAACTTGAGCATACCCTTTGGCGACTAGTCTGGCTTTATTCCCCACAACTATCCCATATTCATCCATTTTGTTCTTAAAAATCCATTTAGTTCCAATGATATTTTTGTGTTTTGGTCTCTCGATAAGAACCTAGACATCATTTATTTTATACTGGTTCAGTTCCTCTTGCATGGCCATTATCTAGTTTGGGTCATCAAGAGCCTCTTTAACAATTCTAGGTTCTATCTTAGAGGTAAAACACATATTGTTGACCAGGTTCTCAACTTGTTTTCATGTCTTAACTCCATCTTGGGGATTGCCTATGATGTCTTTAAGTGAATGACTCTTGACAAATCTATTTTCCTTAGGGCGTTCAAGAAGTTCTTCAATTTCATCTTCAGATTCATCTTGGGATTCTCCAACTGAAATGACATCCTTGGTGCTTCCTTTCGAGGAGATTGAAAGTCCACATGTATTTCAGTTTGATCATTTTCTTTATCATCAATTATGACATTGATAGATTCCTCAATTGTTAGAGTTCATTTGTTTTATACTTTGTATGCTCTAATCCTTAAGGAATAGTCGAGAAATATAGCTTCATCACTTTTCAGATCAAATTTCACAATATTTTCCCTGTCTCTTAGAATATAACATGGAATACCAAATACTCTAAAATAGTTGATATTTGGTTTTCTATTATTCCATATTTCATAAGTAGACTTCGTGGTTCCTGGTCTCAGATAAAATCGATTTATGATGTGGCATGTTGTGTTGACTACTTTAGCCTAGAACCTTTTGGCCATGTTCTTGCTTGTAAGCATTACATTAGCCATTTCTTGAAGGGTTCTATTCTTTCTTTCTGTCACCCCATTCTATTGAGGTGTCTTAGGGGCTAAAAATTCATGCTTACCCATCTCATTGCACCATTTTGAGAATTTGTATTTCTCAAACTCTCCTCCATGGTCACTTCTTATCTTTTGATGGTACTATCCTTCTTGTTATGCATTCTCTTGCACAGGATCATGAGCTCATCAAAGGTTTCTAATTTTTATTTGAAGAAGGCAACCCATGTATATCTCAAAAAATCACCTACAACAACCAGAAAGTATTTCTTTCCTCTTAGACTTTCAGTCCTGGTAGGACCAACAAAGTCCATGTGTAGGAGCTCTAAAGGTTTGCTTGTTCCTATTTGATTCAACCTTTTGTGAGTACTTCTTGTTTGTTTTCCAAGTTGGCAACCACCACAAATTTGATTTTCCACTTTGTTTAAACTTGGCAATCCTCTGATGATCTCATTTATGCTTAGTCTAGCAAGATCTTTAAAGTTTATGTAACCTAATCTTTGATGCCACAAGTTAGTCTCCTCTATATGGGAGACAAGACAGGTGTTGTAACTAATATCCTTTGGATCTAAGACATAACAATTGTCATTGGTTCTTATTCCTCTGACAAGAGTCCTATTAGCTTTCTTGTCCTTTATGTCACACCTACCTTGAGTGAAGTGGACAACATAGCCTCTATCACATATTTGGCTAATACTCAATAGGTTATGTTTTAAGCCTTGCACATACAAGACATCTGTCAGCTTTGGTAGTCTGGATACTTCAATAGTCCCTCTACCGACTATTCTAGTTGTGTTTCCATCTCTAAATGTGACACTTCCTTCATCTTTTTCCTCTTATTGAATGAAAAGTGAATGTTCACTAGTCATGTGCCTCGAGCATCCGCTATCCAAGTACCATTTAGATGTACTCCCAGCTCTAAAAGTTGTGTGGATGACCAAACACTTAAGATTTTCTTTGTGAACCCATGCCTTTTTTTTACCCAGATTTGTTTAGTTTTGGGTCTATTCAATCTTTCCATTTCCTTTTTGTGCTCTAAATTTGTATTTTCTAAGTGTTGGAAATAGTTTCTTTTTCTGGCCCTTCTTTTATGTTTATCTTTCATATTTTCTTGAAGTATAGGGAATCTCACATCACTTGCCATATTTCTGCATTCAAATTTCACGTGTCCAAGTAACCCACGGTAATAACATGTGAATTTTGGAACTTTCGAGTGAAGTGCTAGATATTTAGATTTTCTGACAACTCTCTTTCTTTTTGTTTGAAGTAGATGACTATGCATTGAAGGCTTGATTTGAGGTTGAGGCTTCTTACACACCTTTACCTTTTTTAGCGTAAGTGACTTTTACTTTGGAAAAGTCTCTAGGTGGTATCGTAATTTGGTTCTGACTGGTCTGTTGTGATTGGAATGTCCACGACTTCAAAACCAGACACTAAGTTTGCAACTTTTGAGCCTGACAACTCCCAAAGGTGGATTGCACAGTAAGGGGTCAAAAATCTTAGAAAATATTCATTGCACATTAATGAGACAAAACTTTAGGATTTTAGCTCATTAATGACATTTAATGCATTCACACCTTAAGGCTTAATTTAAAAGCCATTGGATTGGAATCTTCTCAAGTGCACCCCATCCCTCACCCATAGATCTAAGGTTTGAATTTCAAAGCTCCATGGAACTCTCCATCTCCCTCCAAATGACATCTTGATCATCCCCTTTATTGCTTGCCTCCCATCTACCTCATCTATCCAAGTGAAATTAGCACACCCCCATCTCCACCCTCCATGCAACTAGCACAATCTAATCTCAACCATTCCCTTGTACATGTTACCTATCCATGGAAATTAACACAAATCCATCTCAACCATCCATCTTAGGATTAATTTATCCATACACCTCAAAATTAACACAATCAACCATGGCCATTGATTAAGATTTTTTGAAAATCAATCCCCACCCTCCACTACACCAAATTGAGGCTATAAATAGCCTCAATTTCATGCAGCCAAGGGTTGGCAACCAAAACAAAACAAAAAGAGAGAGAGGAGAGGAAGAAGAAGAAGAAAAAGAAAAGCTTGGATTTCTCTAACCCTAAGCAATCCCTTGACCTAGGTAAACCTAAACTTGTTCTAGGATAGTTTACATAGCTTCATATGATCAATTATCATGTTTTCATGTTGTTCAATTAATGCTAATAAGCTGCTACAATTAGGGTTACATGGTGGAGGCTCAATAGCCTGTTGATTTTTGACCTTTGCATAGTGTAGAATTTTTTCTGATTTTTGTATAACTCTGAATGAGCTCAAATTTTAGTATGCTCAACATGTATATCTAGTTCCATATTTAATTAGGTGATTTTTCAAGCTGTGGAAGGCCTCGACATGGCCCCCTAAAACAGACCCTAAAATCTAGATCCTGTGTGACCTAGTTCAACTAAATTTTTGCCTATTTTTGCTTGAATTTTGTATACATGATCTTGAGTTGAAATTTATATGTGTTATTTCTTTATCAACTGCCTACTAGTATGTATAATTTTAGATTTTTTCAAAACCCCTAAGGGGTCCAAAACCCAATAAATCCATCTGCTAGATTTGCTCCCAATAACTAATGCCTAAATTTTATGGAAATAAAATTCAAGCATTGAATAAACAGGCCTCAAGAATAAAATCATGCATTAAGATCTAGGACCCACCCCAGGAAACCCTGATTTTCCCTAAACCTGTCCTCAGGCCCTTATAATCATCTAAAGTCCAATCCTGTGCTCAAGCACATCTATGGGCCCTAATTTCTCTCTCAATCCTTGAATTTAATTTCAGGCATTTAGTAGAGAAATTCAGGCGTTGGAGTGGATTTCAGGCATTAAGTCTGTATTAAAAATCACATTTTCAAAATTTGGCTAAGCGTGTCTATAACCTAGGTTTAGCTTGAAGACCCAAGAGAAACCCACCCCTCTTGGCCTAACTAGTGTGGCACAAAACCCAAGGCTGATTGTTGATCCTAGCACCCAACACCTGAATTTACCTTGAATTAAATTTAGGCGTTGAACATTCAGGCATCAGACTAAAAGTCAAGCGTTAAGCTTGCACAGGATGACCATTCTATCCTCTTTTGGAGGACAAATGTCTACCCAAATGGGAGCCCCATCTTTAGGGTTTAGCCTTTCTAACCTTAAAAATTACCCCTCCACCCTTCTACTAGGGTCCCACAGCCTTGAGACCCTTGGAAATGTTGAAAAACCTAGACCAAGTGGTTGACCCAATCAGCCTCCAACGCTTGAAAATTCAAGCATTAGCTTTAAAAACCAGGCGTTAAGCCTGTGTTAAATGACTTGACTACTCTCTTTGGGGAAGCATATCTCTATACATGTGAAGGTTAGAACCCCTAAGGATGTATAATGTAACCCTAGAGAATACCCTCTAACCTTACCCAAGGGTCCCATAGCACTAGGACCCACAAAAACACTTCAATAAATCATGTTAAAATGCTAATCTAATTAGCTCTTAATTTAACGACCCCAAAATTCACTACCTTATTTAGGCGTGAAACTGGGTCGCTACTAAATCGGATCCATACAAAATTTGGTATAAATTTAAGCCTTTTACCTTAACCTATGATCTTCATGGAATACTTAACTAATGGGAAAGAAAAGCATTCTCCATATGCCTTCCTCTCAACCTTAAGGTACTCCAAATAGTGCACATGCACTAAACCTCCCCTGTAATAAAAAATGGTATAGATGGGTATGATCCACAGCTCGTAAGTAGGTATACAAGACCTATTACAGAAACCGGAAGGATAAAGCATGAATTTTTCCATGTAAAATACTAAATATACTTTCATACAGAATACATACCATTTTCTAATGTGTAGGTATGTGCTAGTGTGCATACATCATCTATTAATCATCACAAGATCTATACATTCATCATCATGGTTCATCATATAGGAACTATGTATGACAATACACATGATTCTATTTGTACATGATATCCTTTCAACACCTACATATGGCAATATGCATGATTCAACCTACACATGACATTATTTCATAGTCCATCCATGGAAAATATATCTAGTGTACAATTCAATGAGCATTCCTATTCATTTATCATACATAGACTATACTTTTATAATACAGATATGCATAGAAAAATCATTTTAAGCTAGACATGCATCATTATTAAATAATTAGCAATCCTAATAACACATTTACAT
>JAOXJP010077774.1:0-15082 GCA_025762735.1 Platanus orientalis
TTAATTTATATATAAAAAAAATTTGTATCTCTCTCTCTCTCTCTCTCTCTCTCTCTCTCTCTCTCTCTCTCTCTCTCTCTCTCTCTCTCTCTCATTGATACATAACAGAACACTTGGTAGAACCAATCAAGGTCCCTCCCTTCTAAATGTATCATCATATTCTTCTTCTTATTTTTTTCTATTCTCCTCTTTTGAATTTAAAATTCTTTTCTAGTATTTCTTGAGTGCCTTTTTCATTCTTGAGTCCTCTTTCTTGTTTTGAATCTCCTTAAATTCTTCACACTTTTTTTCCTCTTTTCTATTTGTTATATAAAATTCTCTAAATTAGATTTTTTACGTTTTCTAATCTTATATGAGTGACAAGGCTAATATTGGGTTACATCAATAAAGGATATAATTCATTATCGTTACACTTACCAAAAGTACAAAACTTATTTTTCTTATAATAAAATATATTAGTAATACAATTAGTAAAATTATAATAACTCAAATGGGGAATCAATGATTGGGAGATGGATGATGTGATTAGGTTACTTTACTATCTCATGAATTTGAAGTCGAACCCAAGTTGAGGGATAGGAGGGTATGGGTTAACAAGAAAAGTGGTAAGTTTAATATTTAAGTCATTTTATAGGGGGATGGAGAATTCGAGTTTGTCTTTGGTTCCTTATAAGGGCATTTGGATTGCGGGTATTCCTCTTAAGATTCCATTCTTTCTTTGGAATTGTTATTTGTTTAAAATGTTCACCCTTAACCATCTAAAGAGTCGAGGGTGGAACTTGGCTAATAGGTGTATTTTGTGCATGAGGGAGGAGGAAACAATGGACCATCTCTTTCTCCATTGTTGTATGGCTAGGAAAGTTTGGGGTTTCTTCCTCTTATCACCTCAATATCTTTTGGACCTTACCAAACCAATTCAAGAACCACATTGTGTGTTGGTGGATGAGGGACTTAATAGGTATTCTTTCATGCATTTGGCATTTTCTACCGGGGCCATCTATTGGGGCAAATTGAATAAGAGTACCAGCAAAACTTTTGAGGATGACTTCTCATCCCCATAAAATCTTTATCCTAACATTTTTTATAAAAGATGATACGATCATGTTCCTTAAGGCAGATTTTGATAATGTTAGGTGAACGGAATTATGCATAAAGATCTTTCAAGCTATTTCAAGTCTAAAGGTGAACTTATTCAAGTCCTGCATAGCTGGTATTAATGTGGAGGAGAATTTTGTGACCAATGTTGCTGATTTTATGGGGTGCAATGTAGGAAGGTAGCCTATTAAATATTTGGGTATGTCCCTTGGTAGGAATCCAAAGTCGGTGACCTTTTGGAATCCGGTTGTAGAAAAGGTCTCCAAAAAGCTAGCTACATGGAAAAGACCATACATCTCTCTTGGAGGAAGAATCACTTTGATTAAGCTAGCCCTTTCAAATATTCTACCTACTATATGTCCTTATTCAAAATACCTATTAAAGTGGGACGTGTCATTGAAAAATTGCAGCGGGACTTTCTTTGGGAAGGAAGCAGTCAAAAGAAGGATCGCCTGGTGACGTGGGAGATTGTCGTTAAATCCAAGGAGTAGGGCGGGCTTGGCTTGAGAAGGATTAGGGAGAGGAACTAGGCTTTGTTGGGCAAATGGCTATGGAGATTCTCTGTGGAGCAAGATAGCCCATTGCATTCCATCATCCTTAGTCGATATGGGACGGATGTTAATGGGTGGACTATAATCAATCTCTTCCTCGATCTCATTCCCTCTACTAGCATCATATTACTAAAGTGAGCCCTCTCTTTTACCCTCATATGAGATTCCATCTTGGTAATGGTGGGGGGATGCTACCCTTGCTTTAGCATACCCTCAGGTCTTTTGTATTGCCCTGTCTAAAAATGCAAAAGTCGCCAAAGTCCTCTCATGGGCCTAGTGGCCTTAATTGGAACCTTCTTTTTACCCATGATCTCTATGAATGGGAGATTCCCCTAGTGGGAAGTTTTATGGAGGATCTACATTTGGCCTTTGTTAGTGATGAGGAGGATAGTCACATCTAGGCTCCCTCTTTGGATGGGATTTTCTCATCCAAATCTTTTTTTTCTATTCTAACCGATGCTAACCCCCTCAATCCTTAAGTCTTGTTTAAGAATATCTGGAGTACAATTGCCCATCCAAAGGGTGAAGGCTTTCGCTTGGATATCTTATCTTGGTAGACAAAATACGATGGATGTGTTGTAGAGAATGCGGCCTCTCATGGCCTTATTTCCTTCGATTGCAGGTTGTGAAATTAGGAATCCATATCTTCATGCATTGAGAGTACTCTTCCAGAATTTGGGCTTACTTCAAACAGGCTCTATCTCTCCACTTTGTTATGCCAAACTCTATGGAAGGCCTCTTCTTCCTACGGGGAGGAGGGGTGAAGGGACATAAGGGAATGATCTTCATGAATGCCATCCTTCCGGGGGTGGTGTGGGGTATTTGGAATGAAAGAAATAAAAGAGTGTTTGAGGATAAAAAAAGAAGTGTTTGGGCGGTTATTGATTCTATTGTGTGCGAGATTAGTTCTTGGGTGCTTATCAAGAAGGAGTTCCAATGTTGGTCCTTGAATGACATGGTTAGAGATTGGGTTTCTTGCATTTCTAGGCAAAACAGTTTCAGGCAAATTCAAGCAGTTGATTGGGTCCCCTTGGGCCAAGAGAAGGTAAAATTAAATTTTGATGGTGCTTCTTTTGGAAATCCAGATCCAGGTGGCTATGGGTGTGTTTCGAGGGATGCTAATGATATTGTCCAGTGGGTGAAAGGAGGTCCCATTAGGAACAATGATGCCATCCAAGCAGAGTTAAGGGGACTCTTAAAAGGCGTGTAGTTAATTAAGAAGGAAAGCTATATAAATTGCATTGTGAAAGGGGATTTGTTGACAGTCATTTCTTAGGGAAAGGGAAATCAAAGGGGTCATCATCCATCGCACAACTTCATTGCAGAGGTGAGGTCCCTCTTAAAGAAGATTCACATTGATCTTTGTCATGTTCTAAGGGCTCAGAATTCCCTTGCTGATAGGATTTCCAGGTGGAGTGTGGATCGATGCAGTGAGTTTGGGGGGGAGTATATGCCGGATTGTTAATGTAATCTTTGTTTGTTTTCTAGCTTGCTCTTTGCATCCTTCTGGTTACATTGTATTATTATTGTCCTCTTTTTTTCTATTGATACCATCATTCATCGTTATTCATAAAAAAAATAATAATAATAAGAGAAACTTTCATTAAAGGGGTAAAGAATCCCCAAAAAGAACCAACTACCACAAAGGCTACAAGAAGTGGGAATATTTCCCCATAATGCCAGTTCAACTTGATTCTCGAAGATCTTTTGGTTACATTCCAACCAAATAGACCAACACACTCTTGAGAATACCAAACTCCAAGCAGCCTTGGTTTTGAGAGAGGTCTTACACAAACACCAACCATTGAAGAGATCCCATAGGGTACAGGGAAAGACTCAAGCCACACAAACACCTCCTCCAGCAAACAAGCTCAAGCAAGATTTAACAGAGAATTTTCCATCTCTACTAAGAGTCCAACATCTAATGTCCTCCTTGTCTAGCAATAAAACATAGTTCTCCACGAGGCCCAAGAGTCTAGTTGTTTGATCCAACTCCCAATCGTTAAGATTTCTTCAGAGATTAACAGTCCGTCCATTGCCCAACTCCAATAATAAGCAATCTTTGCCTCTTAGTTTCTACCAATAGAATAGATTAGGGGGGCTTCTAAATGTAATGGATGTTGAGAACACCAAAAGCCTTTCCAGAAAAAAAGTGTTCATTCCAGAACAAACGTCTACCGAATCACCTTTTTAAATTCAGCTAGCTAGTTCATAATACCCCTCCAACAACTTACACCATATGGGGTCTCAAGCAGGTTAGCTTCCCAGCAATTGTTCAGCCCATATTTGTCAACAATGACTTGCCTCCAAAAGCTACCATTGTCCACCGACTCTACCCCAAAGTTCCACAACCATTTTGAAAGTAGGGCTTTATTTATGTCCCTCACCTTCCTTATCCCCAACCCCCGTCTTTTTTTAGGTCTACACACCTCCTCCCAGGCTACCAAATTTATACCTAAGTTCTCCTTACCTTTACTCCAACATTGATTCACTTTTATTTGATTGGGCCTCCATCTCTGCCAGTTTTGATAAGATTGAGTGGGCTTTATCTTGGAGGAAGATTGTTTAGTTGGTTTGTTCTTCCTCTCTCATTTGTTTTGTCTTTTTTGCTTTCTATTTAAATAAAATTATCTTTATCTCTCAACCCAAAAAAAAACAGAAAGCTCAAATAATGCAGTAAGGCAAGATTCCATAACTAAGTACGCAGCCAAATCAATGTTAGGCACCAACAAAAAAAATGGTAGAAAAAGGATAAAAGAGCACCTCGCCACTGAACTCAACACGTGGTTCTTCTTTAAGTAATTCCTCATACTCCTCAGTTGCATCAACAACACGTGCAACTGCATGTCGTCTATGATACTCACGAATCTGCAAAAATTGCACATATGTTTTAATTTTCATCGCCATGATTAGTTAACCAGCACAATTTTAATCCCTTCTCAATAATAATATATTTATAACTGAAAACAATCAAGGTAAAATCTTCTCCAATCTCAAGTTTTTATTCTAAATTTTGTGTGTGTTAATATGAAAGCCAAAAAGAAAATGAAATTTTGAATCAAGATATAGTTACTTACCTCTTTCAATCTGTCATAAAATGCACTAAACACATTCGTTCCACTCGCCGTCTGCCCACCGAGAGCAGCAATCTCGTCCTTCCTCGCGTTATCTCTGTCTTCATAAATTTCAACCTAAAAAAAATGCGCAAATAAAACATAAGAAATGAGAGTTTCAAAGCAAAATACTTCATTGAATTATAAAATAACACTAGGTTCTTTTCCCGAAATTCAAATGAAATATAAGGGATTTACGAGTTTTTCAGTGGTGGATGTAATCGAATCGATCATGTTTCGAACCCGGTGGCTCTGAAACATTCGTTCGCGATTTGAAGCGGGCTCGCGCTGAAGGTCCTTCACTATGAGGCGCTCGAACCGCTCTACCTCCTCATGAGCGGCCCTCGTCACTTCCAATAGAGTAGAAGACATCTTCTTCCGCTGGGGCCTTAGATCGGTTCCTCTGCTTCGTTTGCTGAAGCAGACTCTATCGATCTAGGGTTTTGTTGCAGCTAAAGAAGAATACGTGCGGGGGTCGAAGCAATGAGAAATAGTAGCTGCTCTGATGGTTTTAGAGGAAAGCAAACTAATCTCTCAATGGGGTTTCTTAATCGAAAACTTCCGCTCCATACTTAAAATTTTCGAATTTTTGGTGCCCTTGCAGCATAGCACCGCCTATCATGTAGTAGACTCGAGCAACACTTACCAGTTGTGTGAACAAAATTAGGGTGATCTGTTCTGTGAGCATACTGTATGCTGGCACGTGGTGTATATGGTTTAAATATGCTTTCAGTTGTTCGAAAAGTAGGTATCAAAAAAGACCACTTGATTCTAAAACACTCATGTGCAGGGGCGGAGCCACACTCAATTGTTCCCCCCCCCCTCAATGTCTGTGTACCCTCGCAATACTAATGGGTCAGACCAATTTTAGACCTGATTGGAATCAATTGCCCCGCCCTATTGGAATCATTTGCCCTCCCTTAATGTATGAGTACCCTAAGATTGGAATCAGTTGCCCCACCTTACTAGAAAATGAGTTTACGTCAACTCTAATCTGGCTGAACTGGTACCACTCCATTCTTTGCTCAAGATGTGACTCGTCAACTCCAATCTAAGTGAACTAGTACCACTCCATTCTCTGCTCAGGATGTGACTCAATGTCTGACAAAGGGTTCAAATATCCTGTCCAGATGGTGTCTAGGGTGTCAAATGACTTCATTTGGAATAAAATGGGTGAGAATTTAAAATTTCATCCAACCATTGCCCATTTTATTCCATGTGAAGTCACCTGGTGTCCTGGACAGAACATCTATTTTGATTAATAAATACACAAGTACTAATTAATTCTATATTTATCATAATAGCCTCCTTTAACCCATGTGTATTAGCTCAAACACCCTTTGTCAGGCCACATGTCATGCAGTGATTGCTAATGGAGTGGTACTTATCCTGAGATTGGAGATGATTTAAAATCCCAGAGAATCCTTGTTCAGGATTGGATTTGGAGCACCCTTTAATGAGTGTCAACAGTGTGCCCACAACCAGCAGGTGACATGTCACATTGAAAAAGTGATTTACACTTTTTGAAAGGTGTTTTTCACTTTTATGATGTGATGTATCGCTTTCTGATTGTGGGTTTTCCATTGGCACCCATTGAGGGAGAGCACATAATCCCTTTGGCTTGCTCCCCCTATGTGAAAATCCTGGCTCCACCCCCGCACATAACATTGAAGTGCACATTCATAAATCTTGTTGCCTTATTTGGAAGGCTGGACACCCCCACTACTTCAGAGCCTAGAAATGACTTTCCACCTCTTAGTTTTAAGTTTTTAGGATTAAATTAGTAAAGCGCATTCTCTTGTTACACCACTTTGGTTAACTCTCTATTATGGTTGTTTTTTCGCTTTTTATCACAAAAACTTAAAACAAGCTAATTTCGATTCATTTGCATTAATATAATTTTCCCTTTTACGTCATTACTATATTATTAGGGGTGGCAATTCCTGTTGGTGGGTTGGGTTCATGTCGTGTTGAGGTAAGGGTATAAGACAATTTGGTTCAACCCTAACCTGACCCATTTATTAATCGTGTCAAAGTGGGTTGACGTGTTTTGACCCAAAACACGTTTAGGGTCAACCCTAACCCGCTTATTTTTGTGTTGGGTTCGCAAGTTATGTGGTAATTCTTTTGACGAGTCGGGTTCGTGTTGTGTCAAGGTAAGGGTATAAGACAATTTCGCTCAACCCTAACCCGACCCATTTATTAATCGTATCAAAGCGTGTTGACCTGTTTTGACCCGAAACACGTTTAAGGTCAACCCTAACCCGCATATTTTCATGTTGGGTCATGTCGGGTTTGTGGGTCGTGTCAAACATTGCCACCCCTATATATTATCATTATCATCATCATCATCCTTCCTTCTTCTTTTTATTATTATTATAAGAGTTAATTACTTAATACACCTCAGAGTTTCAAATAACAAATAGTCTCCCCCCTTGAACTATAAAAAAAACGAAAATCCATTATAAAAAAGATTCCGATTATAGAGGTTAGTATGTAGAGGTGGCAATGTTTGACACGGCCCATGAACCCAACACGAAATAACCGGGTTAGGGTTGAATGTGTTTCGGGTCAAAGCGGGTTGACCCACTTTGACACAATTAATAAATGAATTGGGTTCGGGTTGAGCCATATACTTGTGTACCATTAACTTGACACGACACGAATATGACATGCCAACATGAAATACCACATAACCTACGAACTGGACACGAACCCAACATGTTTCTGGTCAAAGCGGCTTGACCTGCTTTGACATGATTAATTAATGGGTCAAGTTAGGGTTGACTCATATAATCGTATACCCTTATCCGACACGACACGAACCCAAGCTGCCAACATGAAAATAAGAATGATTGTATGTGCTGACAAGGCATACCATTGATTGACACATTATGTGTTTTTGAATTTTATGTCTTTTTGATCACCTACTTGTTCAACTAAACATTTTTTTGGACGTTTTTATCTTAAAAAACAACACGTTTCCGTTTATAATTCACTATATATACTACATAGGCATTTTCATCATAGAACATTTGCTGGTTTTTTGAAATACTGATGAATTCCAGGAACCCTAGAGTACACCTATGAAAGATTAGACTGAGTAGCCTTTGTCTTCAAGAAGTCTTCCGCAATCCATTGAACAATCAAAACGTCAAGAATCTAGTGCAAGTTGTCTATTTTCCGTGCAATCTGACCCACATCAACCAAGTTTGATGTTGTTGCATGGAGGAAATGTGGGTGTAGGAGTTGAAGATAGCCGCTACAAGTAGAGTATAGAAACTACATATTAAGTTCATTCCAAAATGAATTCTCGCGAAGCGCCCAGGAAACCAAGCCTTTCATATGCTTTCTCGTCTTTTTGATGTAGTCAAGCGTCGGGGATGAATTTTGCCTAACAAATTGATAACAACCTTGTACGAACCTATTGATTTTTACAACTAAAAATACTATGAACAATGACTTGTTAATTTTCTAAAGGAAAATACCAAGAATTAATAAAGAACAAATCTCAACAAATAGAACTTCTACTCAATAACTTAGTAATACCTCAACTTGATTATAATGGAGAATTTATAGAGCTAATGCTTTATGACCCAAAATAGAAACTTCTTAAAAAACATCGATTTCCTATTACGTTAAAACAAAAAAAATTTACTAAAAATGAAAAATTACGACATTTACCCAAAACCATTCTACTATATTGAAAATAAATAATTAAGATATTTTTAAAAGAATCACATCGAATATTACTTAATATATGCGACAATTGGATGTTTCTTGAAATAACAAAAAATACCAAAAAATAATTGTTTGAAGCCTAAATGATAGATTTTAAGGGTTTTCCAAACTACAAGCCAAAATTTCATGTGTACATGTTAGGGACTCGTCTAAACTTTACAAAGTTAAGCTTTGCAAAATTTTTGAAGTACTCAATGAAGATGATGAATTGGGACTATATACCCTAGGTGTTTTTTTTTTTTTGGTGATTTCATATGAATAAACGAAAATACCTGCCAAAATTTGGGATACTTTACTCCTTTCAAATAAAAAGTGAAAAGACCCTTCAAAACCTGAATAACATAATTGTTTATTCATCATGAAATTTGAATTGACGCATTAAATGCACTAGATTCATGAATTGAAATGAGTGATGAGCTCTAAAAAAACTCGTCACTAATTGTGAGCTACGTGGAAAGATTTTATAGGGGGATTCTGTTAACATAGAAAATTCACGATTCGAGAAAATTTATGAAAATACCTTAGAGTCGTGACTGAAAATAATTTGGTTGTGATTGCCTAATCAATCGTGATTAAACTGTTCGTGACTATACCCCTGTCGTGATTAAGTGATTTACAACCAAGAGTGGATCCACAACTGACAAAAAGCAAAAACGCAGATGATTCATATTTTATGATTCAAGCAGTAGAGAATTGAGGCCAATGTGATTTTAGGCTCTTATAACTCCTAGGAAGCTAACGAATAAGTTCATTGTGTGCACAACTTATCCAATTTTTACATGTCATTAAACAAGCATAATTCCACATCAAACAGGATTCTTTATGTAATTAGACTCCTTTATCTCAAGAACGACGAGAAGTTTAGGATTGGATAAAAACAACAAATTGAGTTCCAAGCGAGGATTAGTTCTTTATCAACCAATTAATCTTGCATCAAGATGAATGAGTGACATATAAACAACTTGACAATTATGTGTGCCAAGTGAATACAGAGTCTTGAATTGACAAATTAAAAGATAGCCAGTAAACCAATGCTGATTAGAATTCTAGAAGGAGTCTAGGTTCAATTGATACTCATTTTATAAATACCCCACCCTACATACATTGGATAAGTTTTTCAATACTCCCTTGCTCCCAAGAAATCCCACGTTCTCAGTCAAACTCCTTACACTTTTCAATCTCAAGATACTTCAAGTTTCTTGCTTTCTTATTCCTTAAAGCCTCATACGTCTATTAAACTCTTGAGAGACTCAAGGAGGACGATCACATCTCAAGAACTAGGAATCATGGTAGCAACAAATTAAGATAATTGATCAATTGTAACATGTGTAAAATGCTGTGTTGTTTATGTCATCAGTCTATATTCTAGCAAATACGTAATATAAGCTTCATGCTTTCTCTTTCTTTGTTTTCTTTCTTTTTTATATACTTTTACTTGTTTTATAATCAAAGAAATGAGGAGTTAAACAGAGTTGTGCTATTTTAAAAACAGTAGTAATTAACAAATTTTTCAAAAATACTTGAAGCGAAAGTCACCATAAAAAATAACAAACCAACCTTAAACGCCGCCGGATAATTTGAAAATGAATTTCAAATTCTTTTAAAACAATGAAAGTACCTGTTTAGACCGGATCCTCTCCTACCACTTGTGACCTGCCAACGTCCTGTCTAACAAGTGGCGTAACTCTATTAGAGGAAAAAAATGAATTACAATTTAAAAAAAATGTTATTCACTTTTTTCCGTCAATCATCTCATGTCACCTATTAGACAGGACATTAGCAGGTCATAGGCTAGCAAGAGAAGACGCTTTGTGCCTTTTCAATTACTCTTAAAGATACAATTTATTTTAGTACGCATTAATAATCTGAAATGGTTGTGTGAGATATTGGACGAATCACAGGGTACCCACAGATTGCAACTGAGGGTGAAGCTTGCCATCAATTCCTAAGGGTGAAATTAGAGAGAGAGATGACTTGCATCTCTTTCATAGTTTTACGTGGGCGAGACTGAGTGTAATAATCCTCGTATTCAACTCTCTTAACCCGTCGTAAGGACTACTTTTCTTTGGTAAAATAACTCGTAAGGACTACTTGATTGATTGATTATGGAGCTCTTTTTCACTCTCCAAGAAACAAAGGGTGAAGTAGAGGGAGTGGGGAAGTAGAAAGGGTTAGAAACGTGCTTCTCTTTTATGCAGGTGAGTAAAACGCTTGTATCCAACTCTAACCCCCAAGGACGGACTATTTGAATGATTGATTATGAGTCTGTCTTTCTCTCTGATTGGTTGGGTTCGATCAAATATCTTAGGGGAGATCTAGGAACAGCTTGTCTTAACCCAAAAACGCAACAGCAACCATCATAATCATATCTTCTCAGATTCCTTGTATCCCCTTTTCTAATCCGATGACAGGACCAATGATGAATCCCCCTATTCCAATAGTACTCTCTCTCTCTCTCTCTCTCTCTCTCTCTCTCTATATATATATATATATATATATATATATATATAACACCAATGAACAATAATAATAGTAGGAGTAAAGACCTTTTGTGGCTCCAACGTCTATCCTACAACTACTTTTCTTCAATCAAAATTTCCCGCCCAGCCAAATCTTATAAATAAATGTCTACTATCCAACATGATTGGGAGAAAAAGGAAGGAAAGAAGAAACAATATAATATATATGAGATATTACAAAGCTTGGTATGGGCCGGCCATATGGGAATTACTAATTCATTCCTCTTCGTCACTAGTATCACATATACCATATATCTATTTGCATGCTAAAATGCAAATATTTAATATACTGACCCACCAGTATTATACTATTATCTAAAACTTAGGTTAGGTATTAGCTGTCCTACTGGTACATGCGGCGAACAATCCTAACCATCCGATCGACGGTCGAATCACTTGATTCCGTGAATGGATAAAAAATGCTCACCTTAACGAATGCTAACCACTGCTCCTTGTTGGGCAGCGGGCGCATCAGCACCGAAAAGTGAATATACACCCCCCCAAAAAGTGAAAATCACTTTTCAATACTGATGTGTCAGCTCCTGACAAAAAGCAGTGATGAGCGTTTGTTAAGGGAAGCGTCCATAAACCAATCCCCTTGATTCCGTGTTGTCGTTGTCGTCGATCTGCTTCATTTGAATGGGTGCTATGATTTGAGGAGAATTAAAGAGTATAGGTATTTGTTCCATATCTGTCTTGATGAAACTTAAACCTATTTGGTACATGCGTTATTAAAACTCCGATTGTAACTACTACCGATTGGTAGTTGGGTTGGTAGCCATGAAATCAATTGTGAGGGAGAGATGGGGTCATGGACATGGGTTTCAGTAAAGTTGGGGAACGTGGTGGGTGGGCCTGGGGCTATAACTTAAATTTGGTGGTAGGCCCACATTAACGCAGTTTCCACTTGGGGAAAACAACGTTGGCCGGCGGTAGCCTCGTCCCACTTCAGGTTGGTTCCTCACTGATCACTTCCTCCTCCCACGCCCAAACGCCACACCTCCAACACACCTACAAGCCACACCCATCTAAGATTTTCACGTTCACTGGGCCGATGTTGCCCTGTCCGGGTGCGATATGACGTGGTTCTTACCCTCTTTACCAGTTGTTGGATCCACATTGGAAGAATTCTGTTCCCCTCTGACACACCCCCTCCACCATCCCATCTGACCTCCTTTTACAAATATCCCTTTTTTTTTTTTGGCCTTTTCTAAATTACTCTCTTCTCCCTCTTCATCTCTCAATTTCCAAATATAGTATATCATAAATCATTTCTAGCGTTGACTAGAGATACTATACTACGTACAAATACAACATGAGAAACCTTGCCTAACAATTTCTCTCTCTTATATATATATGGATCGTAATTCCCTATTAATGAGAGTTTCTTGGGATATAATAAACACGGAAATAAACAAGAATACAAAGATACAAATTTCCCCTCTTTCTCTCTCACATACACTATTACAGCTCAAAGTTTTTGAAAAATCCATTCTTCTTTCCTCTTCTCACATTCTCTCTCAACTAAGAGAGCCTTAAAAACACCCAAAGATAAAATCATTCTCAAGTTTTTTACCTCTCTCAAACCTTACAAAAACCTTTACAAACCCTTTGAGTGATCTCTTTATATCTTTAAACAATAATAGAGACCTTCTATAAATCATATAAGTTGATCTCATTACGAAACTCAAGCTTCCTTGTTCACCACGAAAGTATCTATTTCTATTTCGGGTCGTCGGCTCGATCTGTGATTGATCCAGGATTGAACTGGCTAATTAGCTTGATCCAAAATCGATTATGGATTGAACCGACAATTATTTGGTTGTGGTTTTCTGTAGTCTATGCAACCAATTGTGCCCGGATCAATTCGGGATCGATCCAGCACTACTGGAACTCACTTTCAAGTTTCCACTTGCCTTCAGTTCACATCAGACTTCACCCTAACAATCTTCTACTTAGAGACTGACTCTCTCTATTCATTGCTTAGCTCCTGTACCTATGATAAGACCTCATCCTCTTTGCGAATCTCTTTGCGGCTCTTCTTCTTATTCAATCATGCTCCGAGTCTCGATCTCTTCTGGATCCTCCCACTCGACATAAAGACATCCTCAACAATCTCCAACTTGGCTTTAACCTTAGCCCCTTGAAGACTTCCTGCTAAACCTTGCCTTTAACTGCATGTTTATTAAGACACTAACCTTTGACATGTGTTCCACACTCCACCTTTAGCTCTCACATCGGAACCCACCTTGGAGAATTACTTGCACTTATCATCATGTTGTGAACATTGTTCCATGTATTTAAAATGCACCTCCACCACAAATTAATACCACTTGTCATTATAATATTAGTTATTGCATACTTTGTCTGCAAACACTGTAAGTAATTGTTGCAAATCTTGTCTGTAAATAACGCAAACAACCACTAGCTAAGAGACCTTACATCAGCGTTAGTTCTTCCATGCACTCTGTTTTCAGCTTCCCATTGAGATCATAGGAATACCACTTTTTAGCGTATTCCCACTCAGATGATATAATCTTTCCTGACACCTATCTCCCTTCATTAGGATCAAACAGCTTCGTGTGATTTTCATGGTTCCATCTGCAGTTGAATACCTGCACCCCGTGGAGTCCAAATGGCCTAGTGATATCAGATTCCTCCACATCTTTGAGACATACATCACACCATCCAAAGTACGAACCATTTCATCAAACATCTTGATCTTCACCGTTTCAACACCTGTGATGCCACATCTGGACCCATCATCAAGGGACACAAAACATGTCATATTTTCTTGGAACTCATCAAAATATTTCCTCTTGAAGCATATATGAATAAGACAACCTGAATCTAATATCAACTCATCATAAGAAATAGTGTCCACACCTTTGGAGACTATAAGAACATCTCCAAAATATTCCTTCTGTTGCTCTTTTTTTTGCACTACAACCGCCACAACATCACCACCAGGATTATCACCCTTGTTCTTGTTAACACGTTTCTAATCCCGTTTTATGTGGCTAAGCTCATTGCAATAAAAGCATTGCACCCCACCTTTTCCTCTGGATTTGGATCTAACACCTTAAGATCCATTCACCGATGACATTCCTCTTCTTTCCATGTTCAAAGCACTCTCACTCATCGATGAATATCCTGAGGATTTCCTGCGAGTCTCCCCACTCAGTAACACACACACCACATCATCAAACTTGAGCATACCTGAACTTGATGAATTACTTAAGGCTATCACGAAACCATCCCAACTTTTTGACAAAAAAGACAACAACACCAAAACTCTAACTTCATCCTCAAAGTTAATGCTAGATAATTGACTAGTAACTATGATGAACTCATTCAAATGTTTAGACACACCTCTACCTTCACCCATCTTCATGTTGAACAACATTTTCATCAAAAACACCTTGTTGATGGTTTCTTATATATCTGAGATAAAGCAACCATGAGGTATTCCATGGTTTTCTCATTGGAAATATTAAAAGCAACCGACAACAATAAAGAGAGACAAATCATACCTAGAGCTCTTTTGTCAAGCACCTCCCAATTTGATTCCTATATCGTCGTAAGCTTCTTCGCTTTTCTTCTAAGAGACTAATAAAGATTTTTTTGATAGAGTACATCCTCTATCTACATCTTTTAATATGTGAAATTCTTGCTATCGAATTTCTTAATAGCAAACCTTGTGGATTATTCTCTTGCTCCCATTGCTCCCACTCAAATCAAGAACTCCTTCAAAAATTGCAAACCTTAGCTTTTTACCGAATTACCAACCATGAATCTGGAACCACCTCTTTCCTTCTAAGTAAAAATCCTGGCTTTCTTCCAAACATGGAATAATCCGTTTCCCTTCTTGATGAGGAACCTAACTTTGATATCATTTGTTAGGGATCGTAACCCCCTTTTGATGCGAGTTCCTTGGGATGCAATAAACGTAAAAATAAACAAGCAAACATAAAAGAAACCACAAAACAAAGATTTATATGAAAAACCCCAAGACTGAAGAAAAACCACAGAGCCACATAAAAAACCTTTCATAGTAGTGGAA
>JAOXJP010077785.1:0-10344 GCA_025762735.1 Platanus orientalis
TTGCACAAGTCAATCCCTGTGGATTCGACCTTGTTCAGTACTACAACACTTGTATACTTGCAAGTAAAGCTACCATGAATTTTTGGTTCATTAAGTTAGATCATTAGTCTAGGTGTAACAAATAGATAGGTCTAAATTCTATGAAATAAAATGTGAAACCTTAATTTTTCACAAAAAATAAATCACTTTATATGGAGAGCTTGTTATGAAGCATTACCAATGAAAATGAATATAATTGAAAGATGAGTAAATATAGACCCTTGTTGCCCAATATGTAAAGAGGAAGACGAAACTGTAATTCATGGCTTTGTATCTTGTCTAGAAATAAGTAAAGTATGGTATGCATCACCCTTAACAATAATTATAAATAGAGAAAAAAATGAGAACATTGAATTTAAAGATTGGCTGAAAAACTGGCTAGTAATATCAAATAGTAAAAATAAGGATAAAGTATGGTTATGGGAATATATTGCTATTATATCTTGGTATAAGTGAAAAAATAAGGAATATGATGTTGTTTGAAAGAAAGAATTTTGAGGCTAACTTGATATCGGATGGTGCTTGTAGATTAAAAAGAGAAACTAATCAAATAAATCCCACTTAGGATTAGCAGGAAAATAAAAGTGAAGGTTAATAGAATGCACCACAAGGAAACTCTCTAAAATTTAACTTTGATAGATCTCTTTCTGCAAAAAAAATCAAACTGTACTTGGAATCATTATCAACAATACAAAAGGAGATGTTGTAGCGACAAGGTCGAAGCAAAGAATGATATGTGCTCCAGTATCGATGCGTAGAATGTGAGGGAACCTTATTTGTATTACAAACCGCATCAGCACTGGGAATCAAAAACCTTATTGTGGAAGGAGATTCAGCAGAACTCATAAGCACCACAAGAGGAAAGCTGAAAGAGTGGGCAATCCCAGTGCACGAGGCTCCCACCACTGCAGAGTCTGGGGAGGGTCAGATGTACGCAGCCTTACCCCTGAAAGAGTGCTTTAGAAAAATTAAGATTTGTATAGAGGATTGTAAAATTCTTTTTACAAAGTTCGAGTCCATAGAGATAGTGCATGTCAAGAGGGAGAAGAATGAAGCGGCCCATACAGTAGCTACATGGGTCAAATGGCCAGAACCTATTAACCGGCTAAATAAAATACCGCCTTACATGCTTAGTGTAGTGCATCATGATGCCAAATTTTGTACCCAAGTTTTATAAATAAATATTTCTATTTTACCAGAAAAAAAGTCGGATTCTCCCAAATGGAAACTCTTCAGTAAGCTGTAGAATCCTGATCAGCTTCAGATTTCTACTCTTGAGATTTGGTGAATTCAGCCCTTTCCAACCTTTTTTTATCCTAATTGAATTACACAACATACATCCTTTGATTTGCCTGGCTAAGTTCTATTGCGTGGTTGCCTCTGGCTTCAATCCACTCACTTTCGACAACGGATCATATCAACGAATAGGTTGGTAACATATGCAATGCCCATTCACGAGCTACTGGACTTCTTTAAAAATGGTAAGAGCCAGTCCTCGAAGAACCTCTCTTCAAACAAACGAAAAAACTGTGTTTAACTAGTTGACAAACAAATCAACTGTTCCCCAGTATTGAATACTCTGGATATCTACTTACAACTGCGCACCTGCTACCGGACCACACCCAATCATGGGTTTTGATCTCAATCCAAGTGATCCAAAACCAAAAATGGTATATCACTAAAGGTGAATCATGATTCATCACATCAATGATAATAGGTCTGAGTATTAGAGAAGTATCAATTGGACGAGTAGTACCACAGAATCATAATTATGATCTGTGTTTCTTAAACGCTTGCTCGTCTAATTAAATAAGATTGAAGAACTCTCTACATCCTGCACTATAAAACTTCGACTCTTTCTACCCTGTAGTGCACAAGCAAATAATGGTGTGGAGCGCTCATTATTTCCACAATAGATTTAGATAAAGTAGGCCTAATAACACCGTTCTCTACTCAAGCCACATGTAATTGAGCAGAAATAGAGCAAGACAATGAGTAGGCAATTAGTGGAGTCAGGAGATCCATATATATCTTTAGTACAAGATTATAATGCCCATTTTCTGATCAATTAGTGGAGTCAGGAGATCCGTAGCCGTAGGGGTTATTGCTGGCCCAGTTCCACTGATCCCGACACATCTCATCAATCCCATACTTTGCTCTGCAAGGCAATAATTATTAACAAGTAAGATGGTGACGCAAGATAGAAACATCTGAACAGGAAACGGATAAATGGAATGTTTCTCATCCTCAAAGGACACCTATTCATGTGACCCACGAATTGATGGAACTGGATTGTGCAATCAAAGGGCAAAACCCTGACCGTGCATAACCCAGAATGATTATACCGATTTAAATTGACCTTTTCCCCATCGTTAATCTCATGTATGGTTGACAATAAAATTACTAGGAAACCTCAGATCCTTAATTCAGATTGATTTTTAGGCAATGCCCCTTTCAAGAGAAACTCCCCACAAAACCAGCAACTGTCCAGTTAAGGTCTCTTAGCATCGATGTTGAGTTAATGAAGCACTTGTGGCCAACTTTCCCAAATCCATAAATAATTAGCATCTAAAGCTTTTGCATAGCACTTACTTCCAGTTCAGCTCACGCTCTGCCTTGTCAGTTGATGCATAAACTCTCTCAGCATCACCAGGTCGCCGCCCAGCCATAACCAGAGGGATTTTCTGAGATGAGCATAGCATTTCGTATCAGAAACCATAAATCAGTAAGAGGAAGAAGAAGAAAAAGAAGAAACTTAAGATGAAAATCACAAGAAGAACCAATCCATTGGCTAGGAGAAAAAGTCCATCATCATTAAGTTAGCCCAGAACATTGCAAAGGAGTCCTTGCAGTTATTTCGTGAGGAAACAATCCCAAACAATGATAGTCTCTCCTTGCACTAAATGATCCACTAAACTGATTCACCGTATATTTTCATGGGTATAAGCTTTGAAAATTGCCAAATGCAAAGCTGGTCCATTGTTAGACAATTAGAAGTTGGAACAGGGGATAGTAACTTCAGAATTATATATAGTCTTCAATGAAAAGGCTATATTCTTTGTTGGGTTACCTTTCCAGAGGCCTTCTCAAATGCATCAACCATCTCCAAAACTGATGTTCCTTTTCCAGTTCCTAAGTTGTACACTTCACAACCTGCAATGCAGAAACAGCTTCATCAGGGCCAATACCATTATATCTTGACACTCAATTTGAAATTCACAGAGGGAAAATAGTGATTTTGTTCAAAATCATGATTCAACATATACAATTGTAAACTGGCATGAGGCATAATGGTTTATCTATTAGATTGAAGGATGATGAAGTAGTCTGGCACATAGTTATCAGAGCAAGAAGCAATCAAAAACAAGAAGCGGGACGCAAAGTTGGAAAAGGAGAAGCGAAAAATGATTAAAAAGCAATTGAAGAGAAAGTAGGAAGTGATTGGGAGCAACTAGGGAAGCAATTGGGATGCGAGTAAAGTGCAATTTGGAAGCAATTTCAAACCATAAAAATAATATAATATGAAATGACTAAAAAATGAAATGAAAATAATTACTAATAGGAAGTAAATTACAATAAGTCTACAGCCAATAAGAACAACTAAATTAATTGATTACTTACAAGAAGTATATAACAATAAGTCACAATCAAGAAGTATAGCTACAATACAATAAAGTAAATTAAATAAAAAAAATTAATAACAAACCTAAAAACTATACTATGCAAATAACGGAAAATCCTGACATCTAAATCAATATGCAAACTAATTTGTTATTCGTATGGTCATTCATACCTTAATTTTAATCTTACAAGACTTTTGTGGATAGCTGCATATCTTAGAGTTAGACCTGTAGAGACTGTTGGTGTATATGGGCACAATATGCAAGGGTGTTTGGGTACATTGTACATGAGTGGTATACTTGTAAATACTCAATGTAATGTCACTAATATCCTTCTAATAATACATTCATATATATGAGAGGAGTAAACACACTCACACGATTTCCCCTCTCTTCCCTCTTTCTTCTTCCTACAAACTCTACCTTGGTTCTTGATCAATTACTATAGAAATCCACTTGGTACTAAAGCACAGGAGTTGCATACGATCTTTGGGAGAAGACCTGCTGATGTCACCAGTCCGTACGGATGACATCATCATTCGTATGGACACCCTTGGTCAGTGATGGGTTCCTGAAGTTCTTTGTAGATCTTGATTTTAAAAACACATCCATGGTGATTGTATGTTGATTTGAGGAGATCTGGTTTTTTTTTTAATACATTTTCTAGTGATTTTCAGAAAGAATCTCAGATCGGATTTGATCTGATTGTGCATACTTTTCTAGGATTTTCCATGAGATTTGTTGATTGATTCCAGTGGCTAACATTCTGAGTACTCAGCAACAAACCTCAGTCGATTTGACTGAGATTTGAAGAAGTGAAGAATTTTGTCAGAAACTGTTGACGCCTCTTGCTAGAACTCGTGATTTTCTACTCGAATCTGCATGTTGTGCTATCCTGGAAGTTTATCGTGGTTAAAGGCTTGTGTGATGATCTCATGGAAGTTGAAACCCTCTGGTTTTGGGTTGCTTGAATGATAAGTCAAGGCTGTGGGTGTATCCTTTGTTAGTAGCCCTCGGTTTTGGGCTGTGTAACCAGTGTTTTGTTTCTTTAGGGTAGTGTTTTTTTTTTTTTTTTTTTTGATAAACAGTTTCTTTAGGGTAGTGATACCCTACTAGCTAGCAGTGGTCCTGTGGTATACACAAGTTGTTTCAGTTTTTTGGCATTAGTTGCCATCATTTCCAGTTGGTTCCTCCATATTTGGGAGTACAACAATTTTTGTCTGCTATGTGTTAAAAAAAATGACCCTTCAGCCTCTGTATATTAGTTTCATGTGTTAGTTCTGCTGTTTGACATCTTCGTCGAGCTGTGGTTGTTGTTTAAGGTGATTTCAGTCTCTTTGTTGAAGTTGAATGCTGTCCAGCTCTTGTATGTTGTAAGAACAGGACTGTGCAGTCCAATAGTGTATGTGGTATTGTATTAATAGTGCATAAGGGCTGTGTTTACTGACTGAGCACTGTGATTGATAATTGTGGAATATTCTGTGCCCTATTCAGGTAGATTCTTAACCTCTCTTGTGGAAGAAAGAGCAGTGTTTGAGAACTGACATATGATTGCATGGCAGTGGGATTATCCATCAGTGTTTTTCAGTGTGTGGCCAACAATATATTTGGTTTGTATCCAGCAGTCTCTGGGGCTTTCTTTTTGGTGTTATGATTCGACAACTTCATGAGGTGTATAGCCTCTGATGAGGACATCAGGTCAGGCGAGAGTTTCAGGTCTATCTAAGACAGCGCAGAGGGTTGCGCCCATGTTATGGTTCCACTAGAGAGTTTTTCATGTCTTTTATTTCCCAAGCACATTATATGATGATATTTTTGTCTTAATAGGATGTTTTAGTAGTATTTTTGTTATTTCATGGAGTTTAGGGTTATTTTGAACAGGAGATTGTTGCTAGGGAGTATTTTAGTTTTTAATTTGTTTAGGTTATAATAAACCTAGCCATGGGGGCTATAAAATATCCCACATGACTTGGTTGAAATTATAATGAATAAGAAATTTTTTTAGCTCACGTTTTACCCTCTTGATGTCTTCTTCCTTTTCATTCTTTGAATGCAGTTGAAGAAACATAAACCCCTGAAATGGGTTTAAGATTAGTCCTAGTTTAACAGTAGTAGTGGAGACTACCACCTTCCCCTTGGTCAAAGGTTTTCTACGTCTTCTTCTTCTTATTCTTATTTTACTTTGTCTACAGAATTTTATTGTGCTGATCTTGATTAAGCTACAAGAAATATTCAACAATACACCATCTTCAATGTTTTTATCAAGAAATCATTCCAGGAGTTGTAATGGGGTAGTATAATCAAAGTAAAGAATTCTCCATCAATTATGGTGGTTGTTTGAAGAAATTCACTAAAGGTTTACAAAGCTAAAACATGAATACCTGCAGGAATTATTTATACGAGATTGAAGATAACTTCTATAATCAAGGGATTGAAGGGCTGCTACTTTCACTGCTTGTTGGGGATTACCACACGATCCAAGTGGTGGTGGGATCCATCCCATAGGGCACCACTTGATCGACATAGGGCTACTTTTATTCAGCTGAAGCGTTAAAACCCAAGCCTTTAGGTTTCGTAGGAGATCAGCCTTTGCTTCCTTGTTATGAGGAATCTGGTCTCAGGCTTTTAGGAAGGGTGAACTACCTCTCCCACGATCCTAGGGGTGGTGGTATTCATCCAAAAGGAAGCCCTCCTGATCAGCCATATCCAATTTCCTCACCTAAGGCGTCAAACGGGACAAATTTTGGGATTTTTGAAAACTTCTCCTCAGCCCTTACATATTAGGAATCAAGAGGACAGATTTTGGGATTTTCGAAAACTTCTCCTCAACCCCTATATATTAGGAATCAAGAGGAGAGGTTTTAGGGAGCTGTTCTAATCCTCTGGGTGATCTGACCTCAGCTGCAAACAATCCCAAAACAGTTTGGATTCATGTAGAACTATTTGGAGAAGCTGGCAGCAAAGCTTCAACAAGGGTATATTACTTTCGGCCACTTCAAAACAGAGTGAGGGATCAGTCTTTGTCATGATTTCACATCGAAGCCATCATTAGAAGAGTTATACAAGACATTGGCAGCCATACAAGGTAACTCTGATCACATATAATCGTGTAATTGACTCTTATGGTAGATGATATAGTGGGTTTATGGGTGTTATTGATTGAAGGCTGTTACACAGTATTAGACCCTATAACTTTCTAAGAAATCTGATTCCGTATCATTGCTAAACCTATTTTACCCTATGTTTGATGAGTCCCTAATAGCTCTCTTACTTATTTATGATCAAACCATGGTTGTTTCTCCTATTTCCCTCCAATTTCATACACTTTATGATATTCTGAATTCCTGGACAACAACCAGACATTTGATTAATCTTTTAATTCAATTGTTATTTTCACATATAACTTCGATTTGATTTTGTTTATTACTTTATAGGCTTTAGCTCTTATCATGCATATTGAACTTAACTGAATCATCACCTGATTTCGTGTGTGGATGTGCAAGTAGGAATTGTGTTTATGTTATATCATTATTCTTACAATTTTATTAATAACTCCTAGTGCACACACTCACTAGTCCATATGCATGCTGCATCAGCCTACTTTGTAATGGGCAATGATCTTGTGCTCATGTTGGGCTATGGTGGTGTGTTTTTTGAGATCGGTAGCAGTTTGTTTAGTGTTGCTCTTGGGGCGGCTTAATGCTTGCCATAGTGTGATTTTGTGCCATTGTATTGCGAAGCTTTGGAGGATCAACCTTTTTTGGATTCCTGTTGGTATTGGTTGTAGTGTGTTTTGTAGTACTCTAACTACTAGTTTGTATTTGGTCTTCAGTTATGGCAAGGTTTCCGCCTGATGCTATCTCATTTGTGTGTTATGGTGTTTCAATATTTTCTCATGGCTCTTTGCCTCGTCATCCATGGATTATGGACTCTAGAGCTTCTCATCATATGACTGGTACTGGTTGCATTCCACTTACATCTTCCTTGTCCTTGTCTTTTATATTTCACGTTCCTAATTTTCAATTCAACCTTGTTTTTGTTAGTCATATTGCAAAAGCTTTGAATTGTAGCATTACTTTTTTTTTCCTTCCTATTGTGTTTCTAGGACTTAGATACAGGGAGGACGATTGGTAGAGACCATGAGGATCAAGGGTTGTATCTTTTGGATGGTTATTTATCCGTTGCCTCTATAGCTCAGCAGACGCCATCTCCCTCCATTTCAGTTCAGTTGTCTTCCTCAACTTCTTTTCAATGTGATCAGTTTTTTCTGTGGTATTCTCGTATTAGTCATATCACCTTTCCCATGTTATGTAAATTCTTTTTGATCTAATGCTCTTTTGTTTCGGATTTTCAATGTAAAACTTGTAAGTTATTCAAGCATTGTCATTCGCCCTATTCTCCGAGTATGAGTCACAGTTCCTCTCATTTTTCCCTTGTTTCATTCTAATGTTTGGGGCCCTGCTCTCATTACTTCCTTGCTTGGTTTTCACTATTTTGAAACATTTCTAGATGATAACTCTTAAGCAACTTGGATTTACTTGTTGACATCCAAGAAAAAATTGTTTTCCGCAATTCAGTTGTTTCACAAATTAGTTGAAGCTTAATTTGACACTAAGCACAAGGTTCTTGGTTCCGATAATGGTGGGAAATATATATCTCATGTTTTTTCCTGTTACCTCTTTCAGTATGGTATCTTCCACCAAACTACTTGTGTTGGTACACCCTACCAAAATGGGATTGCTAAGAGAAAAAATCGACATCTTCTTGAGATTATTCGTGCCTTATTGTTTCGTATGCATGTTCTCCATGTTTTCTAGGCAGATGCTCTTTAGATTGTTGCTTACTTGATGAATTGTATGACTTCACGTATTCTGGGATTAAAACATCCCCTTAAGCTTCTCTCATGTTCTTCTCTTGGAGCTTCCTTTCCTCCTAAAGTGTTTGGTTGCATATGCTATGTCCATTTTCCTAAATCTGATCGTTCCAAGCTAGACCTTAAGATTTTTAAATGTATTTTTTTTTTGTATGCTCCGAATCAGAAGGGCTACAAATGTTTTCATCACTCTACTAGAAAGTGTATTGTTTCCATAGATGTCCCTTTCCATGAGACTGTTTCCTTCTTTTCTCCTAGCTATCCTCATCTTTAGGGGAGAGAAATGTGGTATATGTAAAGATGGGGTTGGTCTTCCTCTCCCTATTCTTCCATATTCCTTTGATGTTGATGGATGTCATAGCAAGGGGAAGCAAGAGAATGCTCTAAAGGAGGCGGATCCTACTAAAAAAAATGATGGGTGAAAGATTTTACCCATCTTTTTATTAAAAAGAAGTAAAAGGTTGTTTCTATCTCTCGTGTGCCTCTCCAACAAGTAGCCTCATCTCTGGGTATTGTTCCCTCCATTCCTCCTTATGATTCTCATTTGCTCATTGTTGTTAGAACAGGTATCCGTGCTTGCATTCAACAACCCATTGCTAGCTACGTGTGCTATGACTCTTTGTCTCTTGAGTTTAAGGCTTTATCTACTTCTTTGTCCTTTGGTTTTATTCTATGTAGTGTTCCCCAAGTTCTATCCTAGCCTCCATGGAAAAAGAAAATGGAGGAAGAAATGCAAGCACTTATAATGTGGACATGGAAGACCACGTGGGGCCCACATGCCTCTTGGAGGAGTCCACATGAGAAGACACATGAATGAACATCATTGGCACATTATTTGAAGTCAAAGTTGTTGATTAGAGTCTTTATTTGAATTGGATTATGCAGTAATCCTATTATCATTAAGAATTTTCAGTTGTAATCCCGTCACTTACTTTTAGCCCAAGTTCTCTAAAGTCAAAACCTATCCTTTTGGCTTGATTTTGGTGTCATTTTAAAGGTTATTTAATTACCTTTCCAACGAGACCAAGATTTTGAGAATTCGACGTGATTTGGAGAAGTTATAGCCAAAATACCAAGGGGATATCAGCAAGTGACAAAAATGAGTCTTAGAAGTATTAGTTTCTAAAATTAAAAAGTTTTTTTAGTGTTTCTTTTTATGATCTAACAAATTTCTTTCTTATGTTTTAGAGAGTTTCTTTTTATGTTTTTATAAGGTGAATTGTAAGTAAATCAAAGGGTTTATCTTTGGTTATAAAAGGCGATCCCCCCTATTGTTTTGATTATGCTATGATGAATTAATAAAGAAGTTTTACTAGTTTTAGCTCCCACGAATGATGTCTCTTCCTCTCTTTTTTTTCAATGAAAGAAAATTTTTTATTTCAAAAGCAAAACAAGCTAGAAGATACAATTAGGAAATGGGATGAGAGATCCCTACAAGAATAAAGGGAAGAGCCCCAACAACAAGAAACCACCCTAACCACCTCAATACAGGATAACACCAATAGTATTTGTCCAATCCCTTCTGCGAATCCGGAGTTGATGAGGACATCAGATCCAGGCGCGAGTTCCAGGTCTACCAGAGGAGGCACAAGAGGGATACGCTTTGCTATGGTTCCATTAGGGCTATTCTTTTTTGTTACATGTTTTTTTTTTTATTTTATGTCACATGTAGTGAGGGTATTTTAGTCGTCAGGTGTTATTTAGAGTTTTTTTTTTTGTCTTTTTCTGTAATTTCGAGTTATTTGTGTCATGAGAGATTATTAAAGAAGGTAATACTGTCAGGTTTCTATTTTGTAATAAACAACCTGGTCG
>JAOXJP010077796.1:0-15081 GCA_025762735.1 Platanus orientalis
TTATTCTTCTTCCCCAACTCCACATTTTTCATGAAAAGATCATTGAATGCTTCTTGTGCATCATAAATATCTTCTTCTTCTTCATACTCTCCTCCATCCTCACTACTTGAGTCACTTATTTCCAAAAGTGAGCTCATAGGAGTACCAAAAACCATAAAGGCTTTGATCTCTTATGAAGGAGCTTCCTCACTACTTTGAGACTCATGTTTTGAAGTCTCAGATTCATCATCTCATGTAGAAGCCATGGCTTTTCCCTTTTACTTGTACTTGTGCTTCTTATTGCCGTAATCCTAGACAATGTGTCCTCTCCCCTTGCACTTATAACAAATGGGAGGTACTTTAGAGAAGTACTTTTTAGCTTGGGTAAGATTTTCTCATTTGCTTGTTCTTAGAGTAGTTTTTGGTGTTTCTCCGAAAGAGCTTCTTGAACCTCTTAATCACAAGGGCCAAGTCATCATTTGATTTGGAGGGTTCTTTTACCTTAAGGGCAATGCCCTTCTTCTTGGTAGGTTCCTTAATGGCCGCTTCAAAAGTTTGAAGTGAGCCAATCAACTCCTCTAGTTCATGGTCACTAAGTCTTTACTTTCTTCTATGGTGATCACTTTAGGCCCAAACCTTTTTGGAAGGGACCTAAGTAATTTTCTAACCACCTTGGACTCGAGAATGTCCTCACCTAGACTTCTCATTACATTTACCAAGTTTGACAACTTGACATTAAATTAAAAGATTTCTTTATCCTCCATCCTAAGAAGTTCAAGTTGAGCCATGTATATTTGAAGCTTGGACATCGTTACGGTACTTGTACCCTCATGGGTACCAAAGAGAAGCTTCCACGCTTCCTTTACCGCCTTTAGATGAGCTATTCTCATAAACTCATCTAGGGCAAGACCACTTTCTATAGCATTCAATGCCCTAAAGTGGTCCCACTCACTTCTTAGTTTATCGGGCTGTGTATAGCCATTGACTATTGCACTCCAAACTCTTGAGTCCTAGGCATTATGGAAAATCTCCATTCGAGATTTCCAATAGCCATAATCAGTTTCATTAAAGAATGAATGAGTGCTAATGGACATACCACTATATTCTCTAGCCATCTAGGATTTTTACTAGGACCTTACTCGGGTTGCTAAGCCCTATGTGAGTAACCTATGCTCTGATACTAATTAGAATTGCACTAAAGTTATTTTAGAGAGGGTGAGTGAATAGGATATCTAATTTTTGGTTACCCCTTTTTGCAAATCTTGGGATTCATTTTAAATTGATTTTAGTCTTTTAATTTAGCCCAAGTGTGTGTGCGTGTATTGCAAGGTGTCTACTTAAGTATTTTATCAAACAAGTAATATATAAGAGTAATAATAAGCATCAAAGTAAAGAGATAAGTAATCACACACTCAATCCACAAAAAGAGATTTATAGTGGTTCGACACTAGGGCCTACGTCCACTCTTCTAAAGCTCATCACTGAGCTTAGGTATATTTCATTTAGGTATTATTACAACCTAAGTCAATATATAAAATCTAACTATTTGCTCACAAATAAGCAAATAACAACACTCGATGTCTCTAGCGAGTGTGTACTACTTTCGGTGTCTCCGATGGAAGCAAAGCAAGAACAATAGTAAGTATGAATGCAAGCTTAAGAAAATATTACCACAAAATGATTGATGTTGCTAGTTGCTAAAAGTGGGGTGCTCCTTGTTGAGCTAGTTTGCCTTAGCTACTCACAAGCTCCAAGTACTTGGATCTAGTGCTCCTTGAGCTCAGCCAAATGTGAGTTCCTCTTTGTAAAGACTCACCACAAGTTTTTCTCAATAGTAATAGAGTGGTATTTAAGTGGAGAAAAAGAGAGAGTGATTCTATATAATGATGTTAGCTATTCAAACTCAAAACTAGTGTAATAATGGTGTTTTTCTCAGTGGGTGAGGCTCTTAATATAGTAAACTTTGTAACCCTCTCTAGGTAGCTTGGAGTGTTGGAGATACTTGACCCTAATGGGAAACATTCACTTTTATAGAGGTGAGGAGCACCCACAACCTTTGGATTAGAATCTTTTAAAATGGGCATCTCTTTAGAGCCTTAGATTTCAAAAATCTTGTATTAAAAATAATGTTTTTTCTCCAAAAATGCCCTCACAACCGTTGGGAGATTCCCAATCGATTATGGCTTACAATAGATTACGGATCTTGAAATCAATTATGACTCAAGATTAGACTTGCAATCAATTGCTAGATCTCCAATTGATTGTGGCTTTGGGAGTTAAGTCCTAGATCTATTTTGCAATCGATTGCAGCCTATGGGGCCTAGCTCTTGGGAGTCTCAGAATTGCTCCCAAATTTAGGTCACAATCGATTGTGAGATTCCCTATAGATTGCGATTCCTAGATTTTGGGTAAGGTCTTAGCACTCCAAAGAGGGTCTCTCCTTGAGCATTTTTTCCTTGGGTTTTGTGAGGGACTTATCACCATGTCTACATTGATTTTAGGGTCTCAAAATGCTATGTAATGCATGCTTTATACCTTTATTGGTGGGACAAGTATGAGGTAGTCTCCGTTCTTTTCTTCAAGTCTTTGGTCCTCCTTGTCTTCATGTTTTGAACTTGTGAGAGCATGGGACACTGACAAGACACAGACCACTACACATTTGTCTATGGGATTGACATACATCAACATACCTCAACAAAATATAAACGTGCTAACCTGAGGCATTCGATGTCTTATGACATGGTATGAAGTGAGCCATTTTTTATAAATGGTCCACAACCACCATGATGAAGTCATGTTGCCTTGGGGTATGAGGGAGGCTAAGCACAAAATCCATACTCACATCCTGCCAAGGAGTGTGAGGTACTGACAAAGGTGTATAAAGTCAGGAATTTTATTTTCTCTGCTTTACCAACTGATAGGTCCTATACTACTTTATGAATTTAGGCACATCCCACTTCAAATTGGGATAATAGAAATGGTCATGAACTAGAGCAATGGTCTTATTATGAAAAAAGTGGCTAGAAATCCCCTCTGCATGCATTTCCCAGATTAGAAAATCCCTCACAGAAGTACATGGAATACATAAGAGAGTACCTCAGAAGAGATACCCATCTTGAAGCATATATTCTCTATTTCTTGTTGTCTAACCATTTTGTAAGGTCTAGAAAATGTCTCCAAAGTCTAAATAAGACCCATAATCTTCTTTGAGTTTATCGAATCCAATCACCTCTATCCTCATAGAGTGTAGGATTGCCATTTTTCGACTCAGTGCATCAGCTACCTTATTTTTTGTCCCGGATTTGTGCTTGAGTACAAAGGTATATCCCTAAAGGAACTCTATCCACTTTTCATGTCTAGGGATAATCTTTTTCTATGACTTAAGAATCTCAAAGCCTCATGGTTAAAATATAAGGTGAATTCCTGCAGTAGTAAGTAATGGTGCTAATAGCGTAAACTTTGGATTACTACATTTAATTCCTGATCATATATGGAGTACTTCTATTTGGCATCATTTAATTTTTCATGGAAATATGCCATAGGGTGTCCCTCCTGGATCAAGACTCCACCAATACCTATGCTACTAGATGCATTGCATGCAAATTCAAAGCCTTTAGAAAGTGAGGGAGTCACATAACGGGAGAGCATTAGTTTTCCTCGACTTGATCTTCTGAAAGGCTTTGGATGCAGATTTGGTCCACTTAAATTCACCCTTTCGGATATAATCCATGATTGGTGCCATGATCGTGCTAAATCCCCTAATAAACCATCGATAAAAGGTAGCCAACCTATGAAAACTACGCACTTCATGAAAGCTAGTGGGTTTTGGCCACTACACTATTGCCTTGATCTTTTTTGGATCTGTGGTCATCCCCTCTCCCGAGACAATAAATCCTAAGAATATCATTTAATGTGTCATGAAAGTACACTTCTTAAGATTCGTGTATCATTTCTCCTTACAAAGTATTTCACAAACACTCCACAAGTTCTCAAGGTGTAACTCTCTACTGGGGCTATAAATGAGGATATCATCAAAGTAAACCACTAGAAACTTCCTTAAATAGGATTATAGCACCTGTGTCATAACCCTTATAAAAATACTTGGAGCATTAGATAACCCAAAGGGCATGACTAACCACTCATACAGTTCATCCATCTCTTGAAGGCGGTCTTCCACTTATCCCTTGGTTGAACTCAGATTTAATGGTACTCATTTTTAAGATCTATCTTTGAAAAGATAGTGACCCCTACCATCATATCGAGCATGTCATCCAACATAGGTATGGGAAACCAAAAACGTATAATCTAATTGATGGCTCTGCTATCCACACACATCCTCCAAGATCCATCCTTCTTAGGTGTGAGGATGATCGGTACTACACATGGACTGAGACTCTCCCTAATGAACCATTTTCTCAATAAGTCATCGATTTTCCTTTTCATCTTAGCATACTCAGTAGGGTTCATTCTATAATGAGATAGATTTGGAAGAGTAGCTCCTAGGACTAAGTTAATAGCATACTATATGTCACACATAAGTGGAAGCTCATCAAGTAGGTCCCTTGGAAACATCTCCCCAAACTCTTTAAGGAGTGGTTCTACCTCCGCAGGGAGATCAGATGTGCTTAGAAGGGAGGTTAGAGGCAACGGACTTAGCCACTAAGGAAAATATGAGTACATCCTTTTGAACCTCATGCTCAAACTCCCAAGGGCTAAGGATGCTCACAATATATTTTTTTAGGACCCCTTGCATTATTTTCCTTGTCAAATTGTCTTTTACCACCGGTCTGCAAATGTGGTGGCAAAAGAGTGAGCTTATGGTCTTGCCTTAGTGCTCAAATATGCATGTGTTGGTATAAATATACAACATGACATTACTATCAAAGAGCTAGGGCCTGCCTAGGATTATATGCCCTACATCCATAGGCACCATGTCATAGCACAACTTATTCTTATAGCTACCAAACTTAATAGGGACCTGACAACGGTGGGTGACTGGAATGGAAGAGTAACCAACCCATGCTACTCTATAGGTTTGAGGGTGGATAGAAGTAGTGTGACTAAGTTGCTTGACCTTAGAAGTGGAAACTATACTAATGCAACTTCCACTATCGATGATCACTCTACAGCTCTTGTCACCACATTTGGCAAATGTCATGAAGATAAAAGTCCTTCACTAATCCTCTTCTAGTACAGATTGGGTGAGGGCATACCTCACCACCCAAAGGGATAAATCCTATTAAGGTAAGCTGGATGATGCAGGACAAGCACACTAGGCTGATGCATGTGAGGAGTTAAGAGCTCAATTGTCAGAATTAATGTCAAAGATAGAATTTAGGTTCATACTCATCAATAAAATACACCTAAAGTTAGATTATGGTTCACTTCAATGAGTTATAGCAGATCTACATATCATAGTATAAACTCAAGAAACATTAAACACTAAGCATGCATGAAATAATAAACCACATAACCAAAATTCAGCAATCATCACACGTGATCACTAAGCAATTTAGAAGATCAATTTAGGCTCTTTTGAATAGTGGATTTTAAGGTTGGTTTGCATATCAATTTGGAGAATTACAACAGGTTTAATATGGTATAAGGATAATAAAATACAACAATCGCAGTAGGTTCAAACAGATGCATGAAATTGGCTTCATGATCACAGGTGCAAAAAATTTTGGTTTACGTATTTTATGTTGACGACAAGGTAAAAAAAATATGAAAAATGATTCAAACTAATTTCCAGCACTCTAATATTTCTTTTTAAGTTCATAATCAAATCATAGACAAAATTTGAAGCCTTAAATCCTTTAATATCATGTGAATCTTGTGTAGATATAGATCCCTTTTTATGTAACAAGTCCAATAAAGTTCACATGTATGAACCCTGATTTAATCTCTTTAAATCTGCAAAAAAGTACTGGAGATTCCCTCTTGGAAATACAATTTACTTACTGGATGATCTTGATCAATCAACTAAAATGTCACTCATTTTGTTACAGGATTTCAACATAGTATTATAAAGCTTCTAGGAAGAGATTATAACAACTCCAATTGATGTAAAGCTTAGCTGGATAGTTAAGGGCCTCCACCCTAAGCGTCAAACCTTACTCTGAGGACAACCATTCAAGGTTTTGTAGTTTCAAAGTTGAAGAAGAATATCTTCTTTAAGCTCTAGCCGTATGAACACCCATAAGACTTGAGAAAACCTCATAATTTCATTCAATACTGCCTTCTTTTTCTATTTAGATGGCCAAGGGGCTTTATAATAGCCTCTCACACGTTCACCTTTGTTAGGGCTACATTAGTATAAAGAAAAATGACTAAAATACCCCTTATATGGCTCCTCCAAAAAAACCCTAAAAATTTCTATTTTCGAGAATTTACCCCTATTACACTGCTCTACTTCTCTTTGCATCACTTCTAACATAAAATAATGTCCCCATGTCCCAAATTACATCATAAAATCTCGAATAAAATAAATAACTGAAATAAAACTCTGTAATAGTAAATCCTTAAGCTCATGCTCCTCCGAGAAATCCTTAAAGTTCATACATATGAACTGTGAGCATGCATTTGCAACTGTGAATGTGAGGATGTCTTTAGCATGGGTCCAAGATATCAGCCAAATAAAATAGATGGTCCTGCCTTTCCTGAACTGACTCTGAAATGAAGTTTTGAAATCCCTGTCAAGATGCTCTCGCATTATACTCCCCACTTGAGAAGATGTTGACTCTGTCGATGTAGGACTTATGTCCCTCTCTATCATGTATATGTTAGGACCCACATATAGAAGCTCCGTGCGATCTAGTCTCAGATACTGGAACACTTCCACCGCTATCCGAATACTGCCATCACCTGGCTTTCCTACCCACCTGATGAGATATAGCTACAAAATCTCCCATCCAGTGGATAAAGTAAAATGCTTTTATATGGTCTCAATATCCCCTATTAGTGTTGGTAGTACAAATAATGGTATAGGTAGAAGGAAATTGGTTATTGTTAGATTTTATGTATTGTCAATGTCCATGCACAAAGCAATGTGAGTACATGTAGTAGTCATGTGTATAGAACTTTATGATGTAATTTGTATACCTATGTAAGTCCAAAGTTTAGAGTCTAGGAAAGCACCAAGAAGATGGATTTAAAGCCAGAATGACCATGCCAAAGAAACTTAAGCATCATGGAAGAATCTCAAGTCTCAAGTGCTAGCTACCTCAAGGAAGCCAACATCTAGAACTTAAAGGTAAAAATTAGAAAATTGGTAAGTTGGACATGGGATGAACCAAACATAAAATATGTGTATAACATGGACCTAAGTACAAGGAAAGAGGCCCAAGAGAAAAAGACAAAAAAAACGGGAAAATGGGTCAATAAACCCAAATCTGGGCTTAATAGGACCTAGGGACCTATCCTGGATTTTTTGGTATAGGTCCAAGTTGCCAGGACCAGTCCTAGCTTTCCTGGACCGATCATGAACAGTGCAGAAGCATTAGGACCTATCCCAACTTACTAGGACCGGTCATGAATAGTGTAACCAAATTTTGAAACCAGGACATATCCCAGCTTTCTAGGACTGGTCATGAATAGTGTAAAAGCACCATAACCTATCCCAACTTTTTAGGACCGGTCATGAATATTGTAGAAGCACTAGGACCCATCCCAGCTTTCCAGGACCAGTCCTAGGTGAGAAATTCAAAAATTTAAAATTTTAAAGCCTCTAACAGCTATATTTTTTATTGTTAGAGAAAAAGCCATTGGGGGACAACTTGCACTCTCTCAAACCTCCATAAAATGGGTCTTTGAGCCCGAAGAAAGACAAAGAACTCTCATGATTAATCATATAGTCAACTCTTATTGAAAGGAGAGCCAAAAAGCCTATGAGCTAAATCCATGTTGTTGGCCTGTGACCTTGAAAATTTGTATCTATAGTTAAATCCATTCATGGTTCTATAAGAGCTTCCTAAATCACTTAGTTATATTCATTGGAAGCTAAAGAAAGTGTTCTAAATAATTAAATTTACCTACACAAGAGGTAGCTCAAAGCAAGAAGATTGCCTGCATCTTCAAATAGTTCGTAGCCTTTGTTGGAGTCACTGAAGGAAGATTCTCAGCCATTGTCGGAGTTACCAAAGGCATTGTTCATGAAGTACTTGTCAGAGTCACTAAGTGTTAGTTAGTCCAGGAGAGTCATTGGATGAAGCGTACCCACCGGAATCACTAGGAGCGCACTTACAAGAGAGTGGATTTTCTATTACTTGTAAGTAAATTTTTGGTTCATTAATTTGTCCTGTAATAGTTAGAGAACTATTAATACAAATTAAAAAGGCTCAGAGAAGCCAGTTAGAGAGTGGATGTAGGCTAAAGGGCAGAATTGCTATAAATTTTTGGTATTGTGGTTTGATTACATTTTCTCTTTATTGACTGTTTATGCTTACTATGATTTTACAAAGTAGCCCAACACACTAAGTGACTCTAACTAAGGTTATTCAAAAAGGGATTAATCAATAAATCTTAGGAAACTTATTATCCCTGCTCCCCCTCTGCTATAGGTAGCACTATAGTGCATGACGGATCCTTGTGGTCAATGATAAGTGATTTACTTAATTAAAAGAATTTTTGCTGCATAATTAAGTAAATCATAAGAGGGTGAATAAATTATTTAAAAGAAATTTAAATAAGTCTAAGGATCCTATTCACCTCCTCTAGGATCCATTTTAGGAATTTCGATAGGTATCATAGCATACCCTTGGTTTTTTCAGTCGCATTAGGCTTCGGTTTTGTAAAAGGGTCTCAAGAAAGAAAGGTTTGTCCACGTAAAGTATATTGATTCTCTACATAAAATGTAGAGATAATATTTAACTCATATGGTAAATCAATCATACATGTAATAGGTCTAAAGTGTCTTAAGACTTTATAAAGCCGTGAATCCTTAGCATGTGACCTCCCCATTAATGAAACCATAACCTAAGACTCGCGATGCACTCTGTGGGAGTCAACTGACTGATTATATTCGTCATTAATCCAAGCAACTTTCTTCTTTAACTCCTTTTGCAGTAAATATGTAAGAGTATGATATACATAAATGGATGCAACAATGAATACAAACTCTAGTGGCCTATGGAATGCAAAGATGCAAACAAAGTCTAAGCAATATAAGATGCTCTCCCATGACATGGAATAGGTTTTAACTGGACATCTCAATAATGAAACCTGCTTGTTCAATAAAGGACCATGACTCTTCATTACCACCTCAAGTAACCAATCACTAAGTGGATGGTAATCGTGTGACAAATATCTAACCAATGGAAGCAACATATGTGCAGCCCTTATCTTCCATAGTGCTTTCCAGAAATACCTAATAGATATATCCCAAGTAACACTAGGGAATTAGATACAAAAGGGGTCTTGTGATCCCTTTTCTCAAAGATTGTGTGCACTCTAGGCAAAAGTGGTTCTTTCTCAAGTGGAAGATCCAACAAAGTGTCTAGGATAGGGTTAAGTTCAGGCAGAATAAGTCTAAACACTAGAGTTGCTATAGGTACACTCACCTAGACCTCTTGAACCTCTTGGACCTCATGAATCTCTTGCTCAACATCATGCTCAGGGTCATGTACAACAGAACTAGACACTAAGGCCTTTAAAGATGCGGTTTCCTAAACTCTCTGATCCTCTTGGTCAATCTCTTTAAGTTCTTCTTCTTCCTCATCATCACTAGGTATTTCTGTTGCAAGAGTGTCATATAGCTTATAAGCTCTCACTCTATCTAATGACTGATCCTCTTGTGAGTCTTCCTTATGCACGGTGTCTCTTATAAGTAGAAAATACTCTATCTAACTATGAAACTGTTCAAGGTCTACAGTAGGGAAACTACTAGCTACATCCTTCTCCTTATCAAGACTAGGGTCGGGTCTAGAGGTACTAAGATTTGGTATGGGTGGTTGTCCACTAGTAGAGGCCCCTAGCATAACATCCTTACACCTAGGATTTAGGAAATATAAAGCAGAATACCTCACATACCTTTCCATGTCTTAGGCTAGTTTATAGGCCTCCTCTAAAGTAATGATATAATAAGGATGAAGTTCTTTTTATATCTTAGGTCTAAACCCCTCTTTAAATATAGTGATGGTCGTAACTAGGCCTTCACTAACTCTACATTTGAAACAATAGTCATCAAACTACATAAGGTAGTCAACTACAGTAAAAGTGCCCTACCTGACCAAAAGATACTTCTCTAGACTGACCATAGGGTGGGATATGAAAGTCCAGTTTTAATCCTAGAGGGGGTGAATAGGATTTATAAAAATTCTTTTAATTAAACCCCACTTAAAATTCCAATTTTAGGTGTTATGATAGTTCTTGGAATTTAATACACTTAAAGATATAATTCAATTATTATAATTACAAGTGCAATATGATGGAAAATCTTAATTTTAAATTAAGTTCCTAGTTAATTACAAATATGAAAGATCATATAGAAGATGCAATACATGCCATGTTAAGACAGAGAGAAGAGACAATTCACACCACAAGCAAACACAATGCACAATATTTATAGTGGTTCTACACTTGGGCCTACATCCACTTTTAAAGCTTACTTCCAAGCTACTAAATTTTATTTAGATTGAATTACATTACAATCATTGTTAAAATTCTAAAACCTACTGCTTGTAAATATAAGCTCCATTTCCGGTGTCTCCGGTGGGAGCTATGTCAATTCTCAGTGTCTCCAATGGGAATGATCTATACCCGGTGTCTTCGGCGGGTATGGCCTACACCCGGTGTCTATGGCGGGTGCTAAAGTGTACACTACTGGTGTCTCCAACGATAGTGCTATGGTCTACACCCAGTGTCTCTAACGGGTGCTAAGGTCTCAACAAATAAATGAGTCCAATACAAATTACCTCACAAGGCTTGTGTATTGCTTGTTGCACATGAAGGTGGTTGCTCCTTTGTTGAGCTAATATGCTATAACTTCCACCAAGCTCCCAAGAGATGTTTTTTTGCTTCTTGGAGCTTCACCCAAGGGTTTACTTGAGAGTAAACCCTCCACTTGTTTCCCTCATCTTGTTCTTCAAATGTGGAGTGCTAGGAAAGCACTAAAATGGCTCCTTGATCTTCAATAGATGCTTATAAATGGATTCAACTTGGTTGTTGGGAAGGTTGAATGCGTTGTCCTCTAAAATATCTCTTCTCTTTGTGTATTGGTGTGTTCAAGTGTGTTAGAGAACTCATTGGAGGTTCTCTCAGATTTATAGGGGATAAGCTCAGTCATACACCCTTGATTTGGCATCTTTCCCAATGGTTAAAAAATCACAAACGTCAAATGGTTATTTTTTTTAAAAAATTTATGCTATGTCAGATCAATCTGGCTATATCGAATTAACCCGCTTGGATCGATCTGACATCCCTGGATTGATCTAGTGTCTCAATTTCTGGCACCCGAGCCTTTTTGGATTAATCCAAAACCCCTTTTAGATTTATCCGATGGCCCTCTGGATTAATCTGGTAAGTAGCGGATAGCGGATTAATCCAATAAGTGTGGATTGATCTGACACCCCTTGGATCGTCCGATTCCCCCGTTTTTCTTCCATTTTGCCTCAAATTGATTCCCAACCTCCATGGTTCTTATGCCAAAGGCATGAAAATGGTCCATTGATCTTTATAATGGTCTTAAGGTCTCTTTAACCTATGTCTAGCATTATGTTTACCCTTAAATACCTTCCTTGTGCTTGATGAGGCTTGGATCTTCAATGCTTGATCTTTAGCAACTTGGGGAAGGATCTATCCTTGGCTTCAAGTGCTTGGAGCATGACTTCCTTCTTAGAGCCCAAGGGCACTTGATGATTATAGACATGACTAAGATATGCAATGTGCTCATGCCATGCCTAATCTACCACTACATGTATTTTACAATCTATGGAATTGACAATTTATATTAACAATCTCCCCCCTTTGGCAATTCCATGATAAAACATAATGAAATACATGGATGGAGTACAATGAATATATGCAATGAATTTATAGACTCCATGAAAATGCAAGAGTTATACATTTACACAAATAAGACTAAATAATGTGTCTTGAAATCTTGAACTCTTGAACTCCCCCTTGATGTGTCCTTAGGCTTTTAGTTCAAGTTCTTTGCTTAAATGCTTGGCCTCACAACCTGAAATCACATTTGAGAGATAATACCTTCCTTGAGCCAATAATAATAAAGTCAAATGGAAATGAAGTAAACAAAATATATCTAAGCAAGCACATGAGAGATTCAATAAGAATGGTGTGTACATTAGTTTTCATTGCATTTAGAAAAACAAGTTTTATAATTAAAGTTTTGAATTAGCTCCCCCTAAATGCATTACTCCCCCTATATCAATGCACATATAGCATTCTCCCACTCGATATCGATATCTTGATATCCATGTTATCTGTGAGATTTTCTCCCCCTTTTTACCATGAAATTGGCAAATAGAGACAATTTATACAAGGATAACAATCGAAATATACATAGTATGAGAAATAAACAAAAAGGTATTTTTCATTCATATACTAAAATCCCATATACATCAAGGATTACATAATGTGATGGATATAAAATAGATCACCCATCCTCACAGTCACTCATCTCCATCTTCTTTCTTGTCACTCTATGTCTGTAGATCGAGTGGGACACTAGGATGGTGAGGGAATTAGGGAGCTGGGGAGCCACGACACGCTCCAATCTCTTAATCCAAAGCTCAATGCTATTGAGTTTGTCTGCTATCTTCTCTAGATGGCCGATGATGCACCTTGAGAGCTCCTTGAGACTAGCCAAGGTCTCTCGTACAAAAGTGGGAACTGGAGGTTCACTCTATGGAGCAACTAGAGGTGGAGCTATTGTCTCTATTGCAGGTGGGGGAGGCACAAATTGTATTGGGGGTGGTGGGGGGTGGTGGTGCTGTAACCCCAGATGGTCCTGCTTTGGAAGGAGTAGTCTTCCTCTTCTTTGAATGCATGCCCTCGTGAAGCATCCGACGAATTGTTGATTGGTCAATCTCAACTCCCTGCTTCAAGGTGGTGGCATCTTTGGGAAATAATACCCCACAAATCTCTAGAAGGTGTGAAATTATCACAACATATGGGAGCAACCGTGAGGCACTGAAATTTCACGCCTCAAAGATGATGACGTGGCATAGGATGGCTGCGATGTTGACCTCCTTCTTGGTAAGGAGGGAATAGATGACATGCACCATTATGTTGGGCATATCATTGTTGTGCGATGTGGGAAACATATTGGATGCAAAAATTAGATTCAGCAATCTCACCTCAAGATGGCACTTTGTGGCTTGTAGTTTCCTAAACCACGTTGTGCTTTCATAACCGAACACCTCTGAAATGGTGGCTTTGTCGATTCCTTTGGAGGAAACACCACAGCTTGGCCAGTGGGCCTGGCTATCCCGAGTAGTGTGGATAACGTGGATGGATCAATATCCATCTAGACTCCATAAACCTTCATGCTAAATGGCAGTGTGTCGAGGTTAGAGTCGTGGATATTCGACCAAGAGACCCACACAACCTCCTCTTAGACTATGCCCTTGATGGTTACCAAGGATTCCCATCCACCGAGAACAAGCTCATACCATATAAGATGATAGAATAGAGTTTTTTGGTGGATCAGGAGCTCCACTGCTATTGGCCTCTTTGAAAAATAATGCTTGTAGTTTGTGAGGCGGGAGACATCAAGAAATGGCCCATAATTAACTAGGGGCAAGCGCGTAGGCTTTGTACCGGCATTTTGGAAGGAGCTGCTCCTTTCCCTTTGTATGCATTCTTATTTAGTGGAGCCATTAAAGGTGATTTGGCAAGAGGTTGAAAGAGGGAAACGTAAGGGTGTCAACATCCAAATTTTGACTTGAGTCACTTGATAGCATAAGGACAACATAACAACATTTAGGCATCAAGACTCTAAGCACCATTGGCTTAGGAAGACTAAAGTTGGACTCTAGGAGATTAGGCATTCCCAAAGAAGTCTTTCCAAATACTCCAGTCGCAATGAACTAGTCAAAACACCTTATTACAGCCCAAATGCATCATTTCAAGACAAACCCTAATCTCTCACAAAAGCATCAACAGGACTTTGAGGATCCACATTCAAGAACCCACTCATGTTGTTCGTAATTTTTCCAACTTCCATAAGCCTTTCATCAAGAAAGCATCACAGGTGGAAAAATTACCATTTTACCCTTTTACCTTCAAAGGCCCAGAACTCACTATCTATCATTCAGATCCCTGAATTTCACTTGTCTGTATAAGCGTTCTGGTTGTGAAGCATCACAGACAAAGAACCCTCATTTTCATATTTTTCAACCCGTAAGAAAAAAATTACCATTTTCACTTCCAAGAATTCACCTCTCAACCCTCAAAAGATCCTTGAAACCTCCCCCATTGTCAGAATGGTGTAATTTCAGACCCTATGCACCCCTATCTTTCCCGACTTCAAGAAACTCATCACAGAGTTGGCACTCATCAAGATTGGTAATAGTCAACCTCTCAACTGAGGTCAACCCTAACCTGAAAATGACCATTGGAAAAGCTATCAGGGATTTATCCGATCTTTGAATTCTGAAAGGACAATGGCCATACCTTGCTTCTGATCCTAGCTTCAAATCTTCAAGTATAAGAAAAGGACTTCGCTATCTCAAATTTGGGCAAAATCTCAAATCTTCCCCAAAGGATCAAAAGGCGATCCTAATCTCATTCCACTCATACAGAGCCAGCATGTTCCATGGTTATCCGAATCAGGATCAGTTGGTATCAATCTCTTTGGAATTGTCAAACCTTCAAAAAATTGTCTAAGGGACATGAGCTTTTGTGGAACTTATCAAAGCGGATTCCCTCAAATATTCTAAAAGAAACAACAATTTTATACCAAGAATCGGGTTTTCAGCCGGCTCTTGAGAGATCACCCAAAACTCAGAAAATCAGTCTGCTAAGTGGTCATATCCTCATAATCCCAATACCTTCAAAGTATCAAATTTTCACTGGATTATGAGATCCGCATGTTCCACACCATCACTTTCTGCTCAAAATAGAACAAGCCGCCTTGCCTGTATT
>JAOXJP010077826.1:0-15081 GCA_025762735.1 Platanus orientalis
AAATACCCCTCCCTTGTACGGTCAGGCAAAAAAAAAAACAATAGAAAAAAACTTAATTTTTTTTTTAAAATCTAAAATTTGTCTAAAACTTCTTCTAAACTAATTCCAACTCCCTACCAATTTTCTAACTTGACTTTAATGACCTTATTACAATAAATTCATCCATTAAAACACTCTAAAATAATAAGAAAATTTCAAAAAATCTACAAACTCTTCTAAAAACTTGAATTTCTTCATTTTAGAAGCGAACTCTTTAATGTGGTGGAACGTACATCAACCTATTGGCGTTATCTGCATTTGGGGTCTTCCTGAAAAGGTTTACATCACTCTAAAATTTTCGAGTAAGTCCAAAATTTATGAATCATGCGTTATTTTGGGATGTTTCTTTCACTTCATAAGAGTATAAGGCATTTGTATATTCCCTTTCTGATGCTAAATTGCAGAGGCGATTTGATAATGTGGAAAATAATCTTTATTGTGCACGTAAGTTTTGGAGCCATGACACGTGGTTCTACCATTATGTTTAACATCACAAAGAAATTCTTCATGCCGAGATGGAAACGTGAAAAAGGATTAAGATATTACTAGATTTGGAAAAACGGTTTTTGATTATCCATAGGAAGTTTGAGGCTGACAAAGAACAGGTTAAGATTGGGGTGAAAATTAGACAGGAAAAAACAAATGCTGAATCTGGCACTAGGATTCAAGCCATTAGGCGATGTGTGGATACACAAGTACCAACTTCTGTTGAGAATCCGAAGAGCATTTCTACATTTGTGCCAGTTCGTGTAAAGCCTGAGAATCTGAAGAAGAGCTAAACAAAGAAGAGAAACAAGAAACTAAGTCCATCTAATCAACCTTCAGTCCTAGGTCCTCCACATGCATCGCCATTGTTGCGGAGTCCATACAAATTGGTGACATCTAGTAGTAATGTAATGTAGCTCAAGTAAAATTCAAGGGTGGATTCCTCTCCACCCCGGGAGAACGATGTGGACAACACCAATAGGTTGATGTGTGTTCTACTACATAAAAGAATTCTCTTCAAGAATGAAGAAAATTCAAGTTTTTGAAAGAATTTGGGGATTTTTAGGAGTTTTCTTAATTTTTTTAGAGTGTTTTAGTAGATGAATTTATTGTAATAAGGCCATTAGAGTCAAGTGAGAAAGTTGGTAAGGAGTTGGAATTAGTTTAAAAGAATTTTAGAACTGTTTTTAAAAATTTTCAGAATTTTTTAAAGGTTTTTTTAGGTTGATCGTATAAGGGAAGGGTATTTCGGTTTTTTTTTTTTATTATAATAGGTCATAAAGACCTCTTGTACGACCAATGAAGCAAATTTATTAATTAAAGTGTTTTTTTTTTGAAGTCTGCAGTTTAGATCTCTCTATAACTCTCACATAAAGTTGAGTTCTTTCGTTTTCTCATAATCTTTATTTCTGTCTTTCTCTTCTCTACTCTCACTTTCTTTTTTCTTTAAATTTTCCACAGAGAATTCTTTTCCCTTCTTTTAATCCTTTTTACACTTGTTCTAACATCTTTATTTGTCTTACAACTCTCCATCTTTTTCCCTTTGTTCTTGTCTCATTCTTGCTAGTTTCTTAAATTCTGAAATTTTTTTAGCAAACAATCTTTTTCCCTTTGTTCTTGCCTCAATTCTTTTTAGTTTCTTTAATTCTGAAAAATTTCGAGCTAACAAAATTTTTCTAATTACTTTTTCAAAACTTAATATAGACGTAATTCCTTCTAGGCTTATCCATCCCTTGACCTAACACACTCATCCATACAAGAATCCCCAATTTTTAACTGTAATTTCTAGGTTTTCTTGAAATCTCTCTTTTCATGAACCTTAAACCCATTCTCTATCAACCGTACACACCTAGACCATTTTCTTTTTTGTTTCCTTTAAAAAACATATAAACTATATATCAAAATAGGGAGTAGCTACTTATCGAAGAAAAAAAAAATAGGGAGTGGTTGCATGTCCCCACAATTTTAGGGTTTCAAATTTGAAAACCCAATGTTCTTGATTTTGGTCAGATTTAGGGTTTTCTTCTAAATTCTTCATTCCTTCTTTTTTAATTTTTGTTTCTCTTTGATAATCTTCTCTTTATTGAATTTGAATTAGTCTCTTTGATTTTGGTTAATTTCTTTAAAGATAAGGATTTTTGATTGTTTTATTAAATTTTTAGCTTTCTTTAAATTTCAAGAATCATCCTTTACTCAATTGTTTTGGCTTGTTTTCATTGATTAAGTGTAGGAATTTTGATTTCCTACATTAGTTACTTATGTTTTTTGGTGCAATATTTTTCTCCAAAATGGACCTTTGTTGGGTTTAGTCGGAAAATGTGAAGGGATTTATATCTCAATGGTTTAGTGGTAGTTAAGGCTCTTGGCGTAAGGTATTATGGGATTGTTTGCTGCATGGGTTTTTTTGGGGAGTATGGAAGGAGAGAAACCTTAGATTGTTCAAAGGAAAGGTAAAATCCATAAATGTGGTGACTGACTCTATCAATAGAGAAGTGGGCAGTTGGGTTACAATAACAAAGGAGTTCAAAGGGTCCCTAGTAATGCCCCAAAATCTCATCACTAGAAAAGTAGAGTGTTAATCTCTTTAACACTCTTTTTACTAAAGACCCTTTGCAACGGAATATTATAAAAGGGTCCTTACAATATTTTTTTCTTCACCATTAAGTTCTTGCATTTACTTAGCTCATTCATTATCATTTATACTTGTAACTGAAACCAACTTATAATCCATACCGTTACCATGTGCAACAAAATCTAACTTTTAAATCATTAACATCATAGTGGAAGGAAACTAATAATTTAAAATAAAATGCTTTCAATTAACTTCTCATAATTAAGTCTAATATCAAACTCTCCTAAACATATAAATCCCCAACATGGGTCCATAAACATAAACTGAAATAAAAAGTCAGAACATATAACTGGAAAAAAAAAACATAAAATGAGTCCTCTAATCCATCTTCTTTGTATTATGTCATGTCTCATAGCGCTCCATATGCGGCTTACCTGCTAACAATACATACAGAGCTAATTTGAAAAAAAGGAAAACAACATTATGGATGGGTGAGTCCATAGCTCGCAAGTAATAACATAAGACTACAACAGAATGAGTCAAGACTTAGCACAAATATTTTTAAAATAAACTTTACTTATTTTACTGAAAACATAACTAAGCTGAGATTTCTAATACATGCTAAAAAATCTATGCAAATTCATATTTTCTTATGCAATTACTTTATAGTCAAAACTTATCTTATTTATCTATATTCTTATCTTATGTTCTTATTTATACAAACATAAACTTAATACTTATACTTGTCACACAAAAATCTCTCATTTCTATACCAACTTTACTTATGGAACTTCTAAAGTTTAAATATTCTTTTTCTCTATAATCTTCCCAAGATCTTCAAAACACTAATGTTCACTTACTCTTTATCATCTAATGGTCTCTTAATACAATCATCTAACTCATCTCATATTCCATTTATCTACAATCTCCAATGTATTTTTTTAAACATATATTTCTACAATTTGAAGACTTTCAGCATATAGTGGTTATCTCACATACAAAACTTATGAGCAGGTCTTTGAATGGTTATCACATACAAAACCTGTGAATAGGTCTCTATCTCAGATATAAAACTTCTAATGTGGTCTTTGAATGGTTCTCACATAGAAAACCTATAAGTAGGTCTCTGTCTCAGACGCAAAACCTTTGAGGGTTTTTTTAAATGATTCTTGCATACAAAACCTGTGAATAGGTTTGTCTCAGATACAAAACCTCTGAGGGATCTCTGAATGATTCTCACATACTAAACCTGTGAGTAGGTCTCTATCTCAGATACAAAACCTTCGAAGGGGGTCTCTGAATATATATAATCACTATGGTGTCCATCTCTAGTTACTACTATCTTTGAAACACATAATCCACAATGGATCTCTAAAATAATAAACCACAATGGGTTTCATAACAACAATCACAATGGATCTCTTAAGCACTAACTTCTTCAAATATAACCTTTAAAGTCTCTAAATCATTCATAGCTCTCATGAATCATCGTACTTCCCTCTTATCTTCAAATACAAATCACACCAATTTTTATGAATCATACTTTTTATCAAAGCTTCTTAATATAAACAATCACATGCTTTATCATACTCATAACAATAATCTCATATACTATCATAAACAAAAATTTAACATGTATCGTTTATAATCTCTGGAATGTTTCAACCAAAACAATATATAATTAAGCATGACATAGTTCTCAATTTAACATTATATGTATGATCCTTTCTAAACCTAACTTTTTTAAGAAAAATAAATTTTCTGTTTTTCAAAATTTAGTCTTATTAAGGCTTATATAAAATCATGGTTGGTTCATTTTACAAAAACAAAAGATTGTTTGACTCAATCTAAGTATAAACTAAGAATGGTGCTCCTTTAAAATTAGGTTTAATCATAAACAATACTTATACTTTCTTGGAATCATATAGGCCTTTTAATCTTTAACCATTAATTTAAGAAATATGAATGTTATTCTTCTAAACATGATCAAAATAAACTAAACAATTGATAATCCTTTCTTAAATAATAAAACATGATCAGACATAAAAAGAACTTTAAAAAAACTAGTAAAATTTATAATTAACTTATTAGCCAACACATAAAAACTTTCTAAGGATTAATGACTTAAAACATGAAAAATCAATTTTTCAAAACTTGGACAAAGTTCTAAGAACCTAAACAAAAAACAAAAACACATAATCTTTATGTAATTACTTATATCATTCACAAAATTTTCAAATTTCATATATTTTATAAGAAAACAAGGCTTAGTACATGAAGGATCTTTTAAAAAATTTCGAACAAAGCTCTAAGATCCTAAAAAAGAAACAAAACATGTAAACTTTATGTGATTACTTCTCTTATTGTTGAAAATTGGATTCCAAAACTTGTGTTCTTCAACCTTTTTCTCATCCAAAACCTAGATTTTCTCTTCAAAATCTTTACTATTGCAAAACTTTTTCAAAAGATCATCTTTCTTATGAGTTTCTACGTTTTTATAGGTCTAATAGCAATCCTAATCCCAAATTTCGTGTTTAGGTAAATCTTTAGTGAAAAAGTCCTTTAAAACTTGCAAAAATCGTGGTTGTATGGAATTTTCCGCTTTTATGACGTCATCCCACCCATAATTTTTTTCAACATAGACACCTAGTGGGAAAACGGTCATAACTTTCTCTGCAAAACTCGGATTCACTTATTGTTTTTTTTTTTTTTGGTTGGAAACTAGATTTCAAAACTTTTCCAAGAATATAAAGTTTGTTCAATAATTCATCCTAAACTTTTATTGGTGTATTTTTAAAGTTACCTCAAAATCTACTGATTCAGACCATACTAGACGGCATAGAAACCTGACCGGAAAATTATCATAACTTCTTCTAGGAAATTTCAATTCACTCACCGTTTATCACATTGGAAAATAGACTCATAGATCTTTCCAAGTATATATTACTTGTAGGGTGATTCCTATGAGATTGATACAGATTTATTTATGAAGTTATCCCAATTGTTTGGGACATCTTTAAAACTTGTCATGTCCTTCACTCTTTTTTGTTTTATCTTCTTTTTCATTCTATGTTTAATTCAATTTTCTCAATCACTTAAGTGTGTCAAAATACCATTAATAAACGTAAAATATATAATTAATTATACTCTTATCAATTATGCATCTATGATCTTACTTAGTACATGAAACATGTGCGGGGTGTTACATTCCCTCTCTTTATGATGACGATTGAAGCTCTTCCTTAGCTTGACCCTTTCTATTTATAGTAAAAAGGTGTTGTCTTGGATGCCTCCTCTTGAAAGAATTTTAAAACTATACTTTGATGGCACTTCAGAAGGTTATCCGGGTCAGGCTGGTTTTGGTTGTGTGCTTCGGGACCACCCCCAAAAAAGTGGTTTGTGCTATTAGTGGCCCTTTAGGAGTGTGTGGTTCAACTACAGCCGAGGCTATGGATCTCCTCTTTGGGTTAGGAGAACTGGAGTACTTGAGTATCAAGGACTCGGTGTCTGTCATCAATTGAAGGCAGGATAAAGGGCCTGGTTCATGGCATCTAGCTTAAACTATTCGTAAGATAAGCTCATCCTTTTGTATTTATCTTTGCCTAGATAGGAGTCAAAATGATCTGGCTGATAGTTTGGCTAACTGGGGGTTTAAACCAAGGTTTTGTATTGTGACAGTTCCCTCCTGTTAGGTTGCATGTAATGCTCTCTTGTATTGTTGGTGTATCGTTTTTTCCTCTTCTCAATAAAATGTAGTTAATTATCCAAAAAAAAAAGGTACTCACTGTAAGCTATATCGGATATGTTATCATTAAAACTTTATTAGTGGTTTCTAACAATTAAAACCCATTTATACAACATGGCATCCAACAATTACAAATTGTCAAAATACAATTCACTCATAATGAATAACAAATATTTGTATGAATCATATCAATTCCACAGATTATTAACTTAAATTAGATTGAATAGAACTGATAATTTTTACTTTATTATATTTATGTTAATAAATACTCGTTTTATGTGTTCAAATAATTCCTAGCCTGCATTTTTTTTTTTGCTTTACAACTTAATATAAAATGACACCTTTTTTTTTTTTTTTTGGTGTGTGTGTGTGTGTCTTTTGATCATTAACCGTGAAAAGTTTGGAAAGAAAAGGGAATTATACAAAGGAAGAACAAGAGAACAATCAAAAGCCTAGAACCATAGAATGGAATATCTAAAGATAAACTACAACACAGGATTGCAGTGGAAGGGCTGACCCACAAAACTAACTTTTCTATAGGTCTAACTTAGCAGATCTCCCACATCAGAAGTGAGCTCCACTGGATGAGTGCATGATCAATCACTTTTTTTCTTTCTCCTTTTTTTTGTTGACAAATATAAAAAGAAATGAGTAGAGTTGAATAGAAGATATGCAAATGGGTGGTTATGATCTGAAGATAATCTACAACTGTGTACATTGGAACGGCTGGTCCACAAAACAAACTTGTTTATAGGTCCAACTTAGCAGATCGCCCACTCCAGAAATGAGTTCAACTGGATGGCAGATCTCCCACTTCAGAAATGAGCTCAACTGGATGACTGCATTTGATATCACTTTATTTTTAACGAATATAAAAATAAAATGAGTAGAATCTAAACCCGTTTTCACCTATATGCCTATCAAAAAAAAAAATAAAAAGAATTGAGTAGAAGATTTGCAACATGGGTAGCTATGATGATCCAATTAAGTCCTTTTTAGTAGACTCATTGGCATGATGTGTGCAATGTGCCCTGTTTGCTAGTTTATGGTGGAAGACTGGTGTTCCAGTCTAGTACAGTGGTATCTTTGATGTCCCTACCCTCATTTGTGTTGTTTGATTAACCTCTCTGAATGAAACAAGTTTTGATCACCAAAGTTCTGCTTGAAAATTCTACTATCCTTGGGTCTTGTTCAGGTCTGGGATTTCAAAGGACGTGAATTGAAATCTAGATTGGAAGTTGGTTGCTCTGTCGTCAAGTTTGTCTATCACCGATCCAATGGTAATGTGTTTCTGTTTTATTATTTTTTGTTCTTTTTTACTTTCTTTTTATGTTATATATTTTCTTCCAAGGAATAAATTGTGATCCGGCAGTATTCTACATGCTTTCAGGTCTCTTGGCAACTGTAGCAGATGACATGGTTATCCGTTTATTTGACATTGTTGCCCTAAGGATCGTTCGTAAATTTGAAGGTCATACAGATCGCATTACTGATTTGTGTTTCAGTGAGGATGGTAAGTGGATTTTGTCTGCCAGTATGGATGGGACTCTAAGAATTTGGGATGTTATCTTGGCAAGACAGATAGATGCCATACACGTTGATGTGTCTATCACTGCATTGTCTCTGTCACCTAATATGGATGTTTTGGCAACTTCTCATGTTGATCAAAATGGTGTCTATCTGTGGTAAGGTTCACTGTTAAACTTCCCATTTCTCTTTGTATTTACATCAATCATTTTTCTAGTTGGAGTTTCCACTTCCTCGTGAGTTTTTTTTTTTGTTTCAAGGGGATAATTTCGAAAAAAAAAAAAAAAAGAACAAAGAAAAGAAAAGTGGATAGGTTAGCATAAACCTAAAATGGGAAGAGTTGAGGGACATGGATATGTGGTTTCACTTTGAAGCCTAATTTACCCCTGTTATGTTGTGGGACTAAAAACTTAAAATTAGCCAGCCCTAGTCTCTGATCTGGAGAAGTATTTTGTGATTAATTTTCCAAGTTTCTGGTATATGAAGTTTGAATACTTCTTGGCTTGGGACTGTTATTTGTGTTTTTTGCATGGTTTTTTCTGAATCTATAGTACACCTTTCTCGCAATTTATCAGGGTTAATCAGGCCATGTTCTCGGGATCTTCTAATTTTGAATTCTATGCAAGTGGGAAAGAGGTTGTCAGTGTCAAGTTGCCGGCTGTCTCTTCAGAGGAATTATCTAAAAATGAGGATGCTCAGAACTGTATCGGGTACCAAGCACCGGTCAAGGACACTGACTGTGTTTCACATTTCAATCGCCAAATCCCAGATCTAGTTACTCTCTCATTGCTGCCAAAGAGCCAGTGGCAAAGCTTGATCAATTTAGACATTATAAAGGTTTGTATTCATCTGAACATGTTTTTTTTTTTTTTTGCAATTTCCTTCTAAAACTCTTCGTTGTAGAAAGTAATATAATTTCTGTTTATTCTAAGCATGTTTTTTCCTTTGTGGAGCTTAATGTACATGAACACCCATATTGTTTATCTTATTGGTTGACTTTATTATTTATGAATTGTTGATATTTTCTGACTCCCAGGTCCGCAACAAACCAATTGAGCCCCCAAAAAAGCCCGAACAGGCACCTTTTTTCTTGCCCTCAGTTCCATCTTTTTCAGGAGAGATATTGTTTAAACCTAGTGGCTCAGCTGTTGAGGATGAGGATAAAAGAGATGGTGAGCTGGAAGGCAATAAAAAGAAACTTGATTTGCAGCCCTCCCAATTTCTGCAACTTCTTCAGTCATCTGCAGAGATGAAAAATTGTAAGTAAGCCTGCTATAATCTTGAGTGGATCCTTCACATAATCTTGTTTGGATCCTTCACATAATCTGTTCATCTGTTGTATTTATCAGTATATGGTAAGGACTATCTACGAATAGATTGTGACACATGCTGGGCTGATTAAAGGTTTCTCACTTTAGATCTCAACCTGATCTGCTGATTGCAATCATCTGATCTATGACATCACTTTGGATGACTAGAATCAAATCAGTATTGTGTAGGTTATTGGCAATAGTCAAGAAGGGTTCGATAGACCAGATGGTTATGATCACCCAATTAGCCTATTCATTGGCATAGGGTATCTTCTAGATGGAACCCATTGAGTGGTGGTTCTTTAATTCCCACATGCAATGTGTACATTTTTTGCCTGAGTAGATCGTCCTTACAGTCTACTGGACATCACCTTAACTTTCTTCCAGAGGATTATAATTTTGCCAGAAAATTTCTTTTTGGCTCAATTCTAGTTCGCGATTGGTCTGAAACTGTTGAAAGAACAAAAATAAATAAAACCATGCTGCCATCTTTACCCGCATATACCTTTCAATTGCAGTCTCATCATTCACAGACTACATCAAAGGTTTATCTCCTTCAACACTGGATATGGAGCTCCGGATGCTTCAGATTATAGATGATGAAGATCAGCAAGAGCCCGAGAGGAGACCTGAATTATATTCCATTGAGCTGCTACTGGATTATTTCATACATGAGATTTCGTGCAGAAAAAACTATGAGTTCATTCAAGCAGTAATTAGATTGTTTCTTAAGGTATCAATTGATTTCTATTTCCATTTGATTTCATCAAGGAACTTTTTCTTAATAAGCACTGTTAGATAGAAACTAAATAGGCTAGGAAAATATTTATATTATCTTGTGCCTTATACGTTGGTCAGACGTAGGGAGTAGAATTGAAGTCTAATGTGCCATATTCATTGGGTGCAACTTATCAGACAGTGGTGCAAACATTTTCTAGATCATGTCCTCCCATCCTGACTCAGGGTGATAGTAGAATTGAACTTCTTAGAAATAATCAAAGCTAATTAAAGTGCATATATTTTTTAGGGGATGAAAGCACGGGCTTTTTTTCCACAGATGGACAACAGGAATTCTGGTCCATTATAAAATGACTGCACCAGTTTCTATTACTGGTGGAATAAATGCTAAATTTTATGAATTGCTAGCTATTGTTTAAAACTAAGTAAAAGGAATAGTTTTCTTATCTTAATTTATTTTGGTAGAAAATTAGTTTGTTCTACTTGATCTGAAATTGGTGAATGGTTTGGTTTGTTAGGAAGATTTCTGAGGGCTAAATCTAATATCCCCCTATATTTTCTTGTTAGATACATGGCGAAACAGTTAGGCGCCAGTCAAAACTGCAGGATAAGGCAAGGAAGCTTCTAGAAATTCATAGTTCAGTATGGCTGAGAATGGATAAAATGTTTCAAAGTTCTAGATGCATGCTTACATTTCTCAGCAATTCCCAATTCTAAGTGTACAAGAGGTAATATGTTCTTTTTTTTTGTTTTTGTTGTTGTTTTTCCTGTGCATTTGGTTGGTTTGATGCCTGCAATCCTCAAAGGATCTCTTAGGGTTTATTATCCAGTTTAGGTTCTGACCCCACTGATTAATACAGTCAGTTTTGGACTTGGCACATGAGCTAGCAAAACCAAGCTATCTCCAATTTCTGAACATTTCTTTTTCTTTGCTTTATTTGGAGATCGTAGTAGCTCCTGAATCCCTATTACTTTGCTATAACTTCTTTTCCTGAGCATGATTGGCTGAATTAAGATGGTGTTGTGTTAGCACTGCAAATGATCGTATTACCTCAAAATGGTAGAATATATAATTTTTTTGTTTTTTGTCTGTTTGATGGGTTTTGACAACACAATCTCTTATACTATAGTTTGACAAAATTGATCCTATCCATTCAGTATTTAGCTGTTTTCTTCCCTTACCTTTTTTTTTGTTGGTAAAGAGTTTCTTTTCTCTTCTTCTGTCCCCCCTCCCCTACCTGATAACCATATCTTTTCTAGCCATTATTAAAAAGATAATAGTAAGATTGGATGATTGGGTGGGTGCAAGGAGGGGGGGGGGGGTATTTCCTATGAAGCACAATTACTGGGGTAGATTGAAGCTGGTCTATGCTCACCTATTCATATTGTTGTATATGTACTTGTTACATGTATAATTCAGTTGTTAGAGCTTTAGAAAGAAAATGCAGCTGACTTTTCAGTAAAAAGAGGTGGGTCAAAACAAAGTGGACTCATTTTGGATGCACTCTGTTTTAGACTTTGGTATTGGCTTTATATTTTCCACTACCTTTGTTTATCTACTTGGTAGTTAAAATTTATATTGAAACAAAGCTAGATCTCATGTTTAATGTGGAGTGATGGTATTCAATATATTGTTATGCAATGAAGTGTCATATATTTGTGGAATATTGGTATTTGATAATATTATTATGCAATGTAGTATCATATATTTAGTCTTGAGGGAATTAGTTAGGTTTGTCCAAGAAATGGCTCATCAGAGTAAAACCAATGTGAAAAGAACTGGCTAAGTGTTTGTTTGATAATTGCAGCTTCTGTGTCAGACCAAATTTTGGACAAAATTCAGCGGCTTGGTGTTGTACAATATGAGAAGAGTTCTATTTAAGGGTTGCAGGGCAGCAAAGAGACATTTAAAGCTTGCATTTTATGCCATTTTCTACAGTGAACTATATATGCTCCACATCATTTTATTTACTAAGTAGTGTTGTTTTTGCCACCCCTTGCCTTGTATAAATCTCAACCATGGGGCTAGAAGAATGTTTGTTCGCAACAGCAGTTTAATGATTACCTCTGAGAAATTAAAAGCTTTTTTAATCCAGGGTTAACTGATCTCTTGTTCTCTTGACTTGAGGAGGGCATGAAAGCAGGCAAAAGCTTTACATCAAGTCAACCCAACTGGATGATCATAACCATACAACTGCTCATGTTGGGCTAGATTGTGGTCACAATATGGGCTCAACCTGCCAAATTGTTTTCCATGGTAATGGAGGTTTTTACCCTGGACCATCATGTTGAGTCAACATCAGTTGGATTGAACTTATACTTTAGCTGATTATTTTTTTTGGGTAAATTACCTGAACCAAATATGATGCTATGCTATAATATAAATATTTCCCACTTTTGATGAGACAATTTAAAAGAATTCCGTAGATATTTTATAGTTACAATGATATATTGTGCTCGTTTTTTAGCATAGGAGACCTGGGTATTAAGCAGATGGTCCTTCACCTCCTGCGTACACACCAGCTACGGGTAAACTGTTAGTAGACATGTAAAACGTTACATACTGTACGTTTGAATATGCAGGCATACGACATCAAACAGGGGGAACAAATCAAGCTTTGAGATGCACACAGGGCTCGCATAATTGGTTTGAACAGTTAAAATTGGTGGGCAACCCCTAAATATAATGAAACATGAAAAATTCATTACCAACAATGGATTGTAGTCGAACGTTTAATATACTTTTTCATTTACAAAATTGAAGCTCTGTAGCACACCGAACAGTCAAAGATCCATGAATTTGAGGAATAGGCAAAACTTTGTGTCACCATGTATTGACTGAAATGAAATTGTTTTTTAATTATTCAGCTCTCGAATGCACTAAAAAGAAGAGAAAGATTATGGATTGGTGTAAATTAGAACTATTGGTATTTCTATATTGAGTCCCAACTCTTGTTCTATAACTTGGTACATCGAAGATCTTCAGGAGGCGGCAGTACATGGTTCTGATATATTCCAAGAGCCCATGTTGAGAATTTATTTGTGGAAAATTCCTAGGATATCTTCTGGAAGCCCATTAATTAAACTAAGAAATTGTTCAATTAATAGGTTATGCTACTTAAAAACATTTAAGTATGTGAGAAGTAGAGGCTTCCCTTGAAACGAGTTGCCTATTGTCGAAATCCTATCACCCCTTTTAGAATTATAATCAATACATGTGTATTTGGATTGGTATCTGCCTGGTTAATTAAAACAAAAAAGGTTTTAAAAGGACTATATGGAACTTTTCATTATTCATAATGTTTGGTAAATAGTTGCTGATTTGGACCTCAAGTAATGCATTGCTCTCTTGAGTTTAAAAATCTTGACCTTGCAAAAAAAAATTATATAAGCATTTGAACGAAGTATTTAAGCTCCAACCCTGGCTAGTTTTAATAAAATCAAATATACCCCATCCGGGTCTTAATAATTGTGACTGATTGATTCACTTCAAGATTTGTGTACGTTTGTTGCAAGACATGATGAATATTAGAATGAAACACAAGTGATGCCTTTGATTTAACTTGACAAAATGTCAAAACACATGATCCTGTTAACGTTGGTTCATAAATAGTTCTTCAGTGTTCCCATAACGAAAGAAGGAAAAATTACGGAAGGCAGACACTTTTGCACTGTAAACACCGAGTGTGTTGTATAAGGAGTTGGTTTAGTGAGTGGGAGGCTAGGATTTTGGTATTCTAGGGTTAATGATGGAGGAGAAAGAAGAAGAAGAAGAAAAGAGCAGAGAAGTTTTGATGCTTAAAAATTTAATCACACCTTGTGTTCTCAAGTGCTCCTATGCCACATCATTCTAGCAAGATGTTGCATACCAAGCGTGATTGCGAGCAAGGATTTGGGTGCAAGGGTACTTGAGGTGTACTTTGCACTCTTTGCACTTTACATGTGCACATCATTGCTTGAGAGTCACAATATTTCCAACGGGTGCACACACAATAGGGTGTATAGCGAGTAAGGGTGTGCATAGTCAGGTTTGGGCCAGGCCTTAATAGGCCCAAGACAGGGCTTGACATTACATACCATGGGCTGAGGCTGCATTCTGATGAAAAAACACAGAACTCATGCCTGAGCACAGCCAAACTTAAACTTACAAACTTCCAGCTGGGCCAAGTCCTAATGATTCTTTTATATAAAAAAACTAAATAAATACAACAACAAACAAACAGCCTTATCCCAACTATTTGGGGTCGGCTACATGAATCCTGTTCCGCCATTCCGCTCTGTTTTAAGCCTTATCTGCTGTTAAATTACAATAAATAAATAAATAAATAAATAAATAAATATAAATATAAATATATATATATATATATAATCTAGGGGTCTAGGGCCTTGGGCTGAACCAAGGTTAGCCAGAGCATGGCCTAAGTTTAAGTTCAGAGTTAAACTCGAGCCCAGGGCCCTATTGGGCCTAAGCTCGAGCCAGGCGTTTTTAGGCAATTTTCGGGATGGGTCCAGTGTGCAGCCCTAATCACAAACACTTGAGCAATGTCATCTGCGATCAGAATGAGTTGCGAACATGTAGACTTTGCGAACACTAGGTCTTACAAGCACTTCAGCCTACGAACTCGACGTCTGCAATACCTCTTGAGCCTGTAGACGAAGCCACGAGCCAGCGAACAGAACATTAGTACTGTATGACTCTAGTTCGACTCAAGCCCCAAGGTTCGCAAGTGAATCAAGACTGTTGATCCGATGGATCACAAGCAAGTTAGTCATGAGCAGAGCCTGAGCCTCTGATTGAGCTCGTTTTAGCTAAGAGAGCATGAGCTGGGCTGTAAGTAGGTTCGGCTTGCTAAAAGCTCAGCTCGTTTAATACATAGATAAAGTCTCTATTATGTTACACAAAGAACTTTAATACACAGTTACTTTATTTTATTTTTTAGTAAATGACATGTACATTATTGATAAAGGTGTTAGGTATCTCGTTTTAGGTAGCTACTTTGTTAGTAGGCATAGCACAATACATTTGCATTAATAATTGCTTTTTTCTAAACATTATATATATATATATATATATATATATATCCTCTGTTCTGAGAAATTAATGCGCCACCATGAGCTGAGACACAAAGGGAGGTGGGGCCCATGCACTTTTTGCAGTCCCCACA
>JAOXJP010077837.1:0-15081 GCA_025762735.1 Platanus orientalis
GAACAATGTATGATCACTTGTGAGCCCTGCCCAACACTCACGCAGAAACCCAAACAAATTTATTTGTAGATTTTATACTAGATAACCTAGATCCCTACTGTCATAAGGCTATACAAAAGAAATATTCACTAGTTCAAGATTCTTCAAAGTCCACAATTAAACCACAGTTCAAGCTATTCTTACCCATCTGTTATTTTGTTGGCCATCCTATTGCCTACAATTTCGCAAAATTCAGGACATCTCCTCCACATCCTAAATAAATTTTGTGATTAGGGGTGAAACCATATGCAAGAGCCTTTATAAAGTAAAGACAAATAAGCTTGACACTGAATGTCATAAGGCTATACAAAATAAATATCCACTAGTTGTGGCCATGAGGAATGGCACCTGGTCATAATAAATACATAACTTGCCAGTAACAGCAATCAGTTGGAGCCAAACTGACTAGGTGTCTGCAAAGTATATACGTTTCTTTTTCCTGCCACTTTTACTACGTTCGACTACTTGAACCTCATCCTTCATACCTTTTGCACAAATCATAGTCCATATTTTTTTAATTAGAGAAATAAAACCAATAATGTAACCACATGCATAGAATTCAACGAAGTAAAACTATTCCCAGCGAATCCAATGCGGCAAAATACACAGACAAACGTCCAAGAACGAGATTTTCTGATACCATCTTTCAGCAAGGACAACACAAAAAATAGGACTACGACCAGATCTTTCGCTTTTTAGTACAGAGAAACATTAATTAATTAAACGGAAACAATAGACCCTAAATCTCATCTCAATTGACATTCAATCTGCCACAATAACAAACCCTAGTTTCGTCTCCTCAAAACCCTAGCGTTCAGCTGGAATCAACGTAGACACAACGAACGAAATGAGAACCTTGGAAAAGAATTTCCACTTACATTGCTGCCTTTCCAGGTCTGATAAGTCCTCAGCGTCGTTGCCCCATCGCCTCCGGCGGCAGCGTTCTGATCGGAACCCTGAGGAGGAGGAACCACGTACATTTCTCGCCCCTATCACGCTCGAAATCCCCAAAGTAAGGAATGAAAGCAACAAAGAAAAACCGCCCGTTCAGGATATAGACGTTACCGCCATGGATAACAGTCCGACGCGTCAGACTCCGGCAACCTCGGTCGCCGGAAAACGATAGCCGGCAGATGTAAAGGGTGAATCAATGGCTACTTTTTCTTCTCCGACAAGAAACGAGGGTTTCCCATTTACAGACGAAACTCTCTCACCTTTCCCTCTCGCTCGGGCATGGCATAGAACGAAGAAAACTAGCCTTTCACAGAAGGGCTAAGAGTACCGTGGCATATTCCAATTGGGACCATCTCCAGTCTAAATGGAGAGATTCACGCTCTTGCCTAAAAACGCGTGACCCGATGCCTGACAAAGGTCCTCTTATAAAGGCACTTTTACTGCGTATTTCCTTACCTTAACAATCCCTTTCAATTCATGTCTATTTACTAAGACACCCTTTCTCAGACATAACGTCCAGTTAGACCGGAGATAATTCAAATCCTAACTTAGTTGCAAATCTCAGTTGCAGCGAGTCTCACATCCTCTCCGGTCTTAATGGGCAAGTACCGCACCAGTCCCTGCCCATGATGTCTGACAAAGAATGTATTAATAAATATTAAATATACATGTATTTATAAGTACCTTAAAATACCCTCCTTTGATAATTCACCAAAACACCTTTATTGAGACACGTTTCAATAACTGATTGGTAATGGTGTGGTACCTGTCCATGTCCATTTAGATGGGAGATGATTCTAAATCGTTACGGTTCAGGGCTTGAGTCGCCCTATAATATAATTGACCCCTGTCGATTTAATGTCCTCCAAGTTGGACCGGTTAGTAAAGTAGAAGGATGTAAAATCTCAGTAGCTGAATCAGGTGACCGCTGCACCCCCGTAAGGATTTGGTAGGACTAACTTATGTCAGCCTAAGGTAGAACTTACATAAGGGACTGACACATCAGTAGCAAATGTGAAAAGTATCCTTAATTCACTTTGTCGGCACTTATGTGTTGGCCCCTTACGTCAGTCCTACCTTAAGCTGACATAAGTCAGTTCCTACCAAATCCCGCCGAACAGCAAGGACAGCAGACGCACTATAAAATTATGGTTTGGTCTGGGAGGAGCGTGGTGGCCCGGTTCTTTTAGGACCGACTTATGCAGTCTAAGGTAGAACTTACATAAGGGACTGACACATCAGCAGAAAAAGTGAAAAGTATTGTTAAAAAATTTAAATCACTTTTTTGGTACGGATGTGTTGGCCCCTTATGTCGATCCTACCTTAGACTGACATATTCAGTCTACCAAATCCCGCCTCGGCTGCACCTGGACGGCCCGTTTTGGTAATATGGCAGGAACAGCAAGGACAGTAGACGCACTCTGATAGTAAGAATAAAAATTATGGTTTGGTCCTAGTTGTGCAGGACTGCTGCGAATTATCTGAGCGGTGTCTTGTGCTTGTCACTGCCGCGGCCCACTTCCATCCTTACACCGAGCTACCTTGATTAATTTACACGTGGCAATCTGTTTTGTCTCTTCTCTCTCTTCATCCTCGACGGCAAACGATTTTCTGCGGTTGAGAAAGCTGGCGGTCAAGTGGTGGCCAACTGGCCATGCTCAACACATTCCACATGATAAAAAAATAGTCCTGTTTTAAAACTCCCATCCATTTTTTAATCATGTGACATGCACTCGACATCTTGATGAATCCAGATTTACCTTGTTACACAACAGCCCTTTTTTTTTTTTGCCATCTTATGAGTATACCCACAAACTCTTTCAAACAAGCCTTGCTGTCTATAGTGAGAAGCCCGAGCTATAGCTATCAACTATTCACCTAAACATCTTTATGTAGTTTTATATCTATATGTTCAAGGTAAATATGGATGTATCTATATTGAATTCGTTTTTTTCATCAAAAGAAAAATATACTGGATTAGTTTAAATATTCGTTTGTTAACTGATTACGGATATATATACATCCACTCTAACTAAATATTCTTATTCATTATATATATAGACTATTCTAAATTAATGTTATCAATAACATGATACACATTAAAAGAATAGAATCATATACATAGAATAACATATTTATACATTAGTACCAACCCCTTAGTTGAAACCTCCCCAATAGTTAGCTCGCCTTCTCTAGTTGAACTCTACTATCATTTTCCATCTTTTTAGTTATTAGGATCTCATTATCCATATGATCTTTATCAATTTCATCATCTTCGCCTCAATTCCTAAAATAATGACACAAAAATCACCAACATCTTCTTTGTCTTCTTCTCTAGAGTGTTATGCTCTTCTTATTGTTATTAATAACAATCCTATCTCTCTCCACTATTCTCCCTTATCCATGTTTTTAGCCCCAAAATATTTGTATCACTAGTCAAAACCTTAAATTTATGACAAAATATAATTGGATACAGATGGATTTGTATTTGATATTCAGTTAAGTAAACAAACAAGAATATGGATCTTATTATTATTATTATAAGTGTTGTTGTTGTTGTTATTTAGAAATATCACATATATCCAAATCTGTATCATATATTCGATTAAGTAAACAAATACTAAAACAGATCTATCAATTTATGTTTTGTATTCGCTCTGTTTACAGCCCTAACTTGTGCATTATGCATGGCTAATATGACAGTGGTAAAACCCAACAAAAGTTATGTGATGAAAAAGTCTCTATAGTGTCTATGGTGATTTATAAACTGACACGTGTTGTTTTATAGGGTAAAAACTACTAAAAAAGTGCTTAGTTGAAAAAGTGGGTGTGAAAAAAGAGTTGAAATCATCTACTATAGCTTGAAGTGTGGTAAAGTCTGGCATCGTGCACAATGCAACACCTACCCCAAAAAATTGGAAATCATCTACCAAAAAGTGAAAATGATCAATAAAAAAAAATAAAAAAAAATTGTTGCACTTTTTGGGGGTACAAGTCGCACTGTAAATAATGTCAAACTTTACCATACTTTAAGCTATAGTAGACAATGTCAACGAGATACAAAATTCAAAAACACATTGTGTCAATCAATGGCATGTCTACAGAAGTCTGTGTCAACACAGACGATCATTCTCCATGGTAAAAATGTCAAAAAACTTGTCCCAATCAAATCAGCATGCCTAAAATAGATATAACTACGGGCTTCCACTACAAAGGATCATGGGTGCCTCCACATTATCATTTGTTTAGCAAAACCCAAAACTATGACACACTTAGAGCAGGTTGCAAACTTAACCAATACCAAAAACCCAAGACTATGGCACATGTGTGACTCTCCTAAGTTGCAAGAATTTTGCGATGAGGAGCGGATCCTGACACCATTTGACCATGCCCTTTAAACTATTAGCTTCGTAGTAGAGCATATCACTATCTTTGTAAACTTCGTTATATGATCACCCCCTTCCAATGCCAACACTATTAGGTATCTCTATCCCTCTTTTCACATACAAAGGCCAAATATATTTACTTTGTCAAGTATTTAAGATTTATTGAATTTGGTTACTAATTTCCCAAATTAGGGTTTGAAAAGAAAATGCTAGATAAGAGAGAGGGAGAGAGGGAGAGAAAGAGAGATGTTAGTAATGACGGTTAGAGAGATGGTTATTAGTTGAAGGAGGAAGTGTCTCTGGATCTTCAGCGCTAGTTTGTGCACTCTGATACCATGATAACTCTTGAGAATTACAGAGTAAAAACCTAATCCTCTATTGAGGATTCTTCACTATTAATAAATTGATATTACAACTTGATGTAAAGTAGTTACAACTTGATGTAAAGTAGTTACAACAGACTCGATTCCTTTCTCTCACTCAAACTAAATTAACTAAACAATATCTGAAAACATTTTGCCCCATATCTTTCATCTGGAGCATGCACGTGAAGTTTGGATCGCCTTAGAGCGCAAGTTTAAATCGGTGTCTAGATTAAACATTTTATAGTTAAAGAATCAACTACAAATTATAAAGAAAGCATCACTCATAATGCATGATTACCTGCAATAGATCAAGAAGATTTTGAACACTTTAGCAGTTGTGTCAACATCGATTGATGATAAGGATCTTATTCTCTTTACCTTAGGAGGTCTTCCAACTAAGTACAATTCCTCTAAGACTGTTGTGAGGACTCATGGTCAGGAAATTAACATGGCAGAACTAAGGGAGCTCTTGTATATTGAAGAGCAACAAGTTTCAACATATTCAGAACTGCATCCTTCCCCTGTGTCATCTACCTTCATCACAAAAAAGCAACACCCAAACATCAAAGCTGGTTATGGCAAAGAAAGACCACCAAATTATGTACCAAGAGGCACTAGGTTGAGAGGAAGAGGTAGATACAAATATTACTCATCAACAAGGGCCAAAATTTATTGCCAGATATGTGAGAAAGCTGGCCATTATGCCGCTGATTGCTACCACAACACAAATCTGAACTATCAGCCTCAAGATTCAACTATCATTAGCAAGAATTCAACTCACCAACAACTCTGCTCTCGGAGTCTCCAAAGGTGATTGACCCCACCTAGTATCTAGATACTTGGGCCAGCAATCACGTAACACCTAATTTCTCCACTCTCTCGTTACATTCACCGTACAAAGGCCCGGCGAAAGTAGTAGTTAGGTCCAGCCAAGAACTCCCAATCAAACATACTTGTTCAGGTACAATAAAAACTCCAAATCATTGCTTCTACTTATCAAGTATACTTCATGTTCCAAAGATAGCTACAAATTTGATTTATGTAAACAAGTTCACCAAGGACAACAATTGCATAATTGCATTTGATGACCACAAATTTTCTATTCAGGATAAAGCTACCAACCTCCTGATTCATCAAGGCTTCAGTAGTGGAGGTCTTTATCCCCTACCTACGACTAAAGCTGCCACAACTTCTCCCTGTCAACCTAATGTCTTCTCTGCTCACAAGACAACAAACCCAGTTTGGCACAATCGCTCTAGCCATCCTTTAGTCTTGGTGTTGAATTATGTTCTTCATCTAGTTCATATTCAACATAATAATGTTTTTACTTCTTTGGATTGTAATAACTGTGTTTTGGAAAAAAGACATAGAACACAGCTACCTAACTCTACTAATTTTGCTAAGTGTCCATTAGAACTCATTCATTCTGATATTTGGGGCCCTGCACCAGTACTATCATTCTCTGGTTTCAAGTTTTATCTTTTACTAATTAGTTGACAATCACTCAAGATTTTCATGGCTCTATCTGTTGAAATATAAATTAGAAGTTCCTATTGTCTTTGCTCACTATAAAAATCATGTTGAAAACTTACTTTCCACACAAATTAAAACTCTTAGAACAGACGGTGATGAAAAATTCACCAGCATCAATTTTTAAAATTTCATATCTAAACACGGTATTATTCATCAGCTTTCCTGCCCATATACCCTAGAGAAAAAAGGTGTTGTGCCAAAAGAAAACACAGACACCTAGTGGAAACTATTGTGGCTATGCTTCAAACTGCCTCCATACCTTCAACCTTTTGGACAGAGGCAGTATTAACTATTATTTATTTGGTTAACAGGCTACCCACCAAAGTCCTACAAAACTACCCCCCCTTTTATAACTTTTTTGGCAAACAACCTGACTATAACTCATTGCGAGTCTTTGGATGTGCGAGTTTTCCCTGGCTAAGACTGTAATCATCAAATAAACTTGAAGCCTGTTCAAAACTTTGCATATTCATTGACTATTGCTCTGTTTTGAAAGGCTTTAGATGTTACGATCAGTCAATAGGGAGAGTTTATACCAGTCGCTACGTTTTGTTCAAGGAGAATGTATTCCCCTTCAATAAACCAATATCATCTGCCGAGTCGGTTCCATTGCCCCCTATTCTGGGTTTACATCCAACATCGACGGAAGCAAATTCGGGTTTTTCACGCTCAATCTATTTCAGCTTCAGCAATACCAACTTATAGAAATTTAAATTACTTACCTTTGAGATCACAACCGTTGCACAACCTTACTTTAGAACTGTTGGATTCAAATGTAACACAGCCACCGTTGGATGAAGATAATTTTCCATCATCATCAAATCAAGGTCCTACTAATGAGTCTCAATTGCACATGCCTAAAATACCTCCTCAATATGTGGCTACCTCACCATTAGATGAGAATATTCAGTTCTTACAACCACGTGATTATACAACTTATAACTCCATGTTGTGTTCATTTTCTGAAAATATAACCCAACCGTCTTCTTCCTTACCCGGATCCCTTCCATGCTCAACTATTGATCCAACAATGTCTTCATCGGTTATGCCTTCTATTCCTGAATCTCACTCACCACAAAACTCATTACACATCGGAAATGCTCATCCCATGATCACGCGTTCAAAAGTAAACATCCGAAAATTGAAGCAATTCTTCTATCTTACAACATCACAGATAAATAATGTTGAACCAACTTGCAATACTAAATCTTTAAAGGACATTAACTGGAGATGTACAATATCCGAAGAGTTTAATGCCTTATAGACTTAAAGCACTTGGACTCTAGTTCCTCCTTCACCTTCACAACGTGTCATTGGCTGCAAATGGGTTTTCCAACTCAAGAAGAATGCTTCTGAAAAAGTTGTTCGTCATAAGGCAAGGTTAGTCACCAAGGGCTTCGCTCAAATCCCTGGTCTTGACTTTACTGATACATTTAGTTTGGTATTTAAAATGTCCACTATTCAATTAGTCATTTGTCTGACATTACATTTTAAATGGTCCATTCAATGGTTAGATATCAAAAACACATTCCTTCATGGGTTTGTTACCAAACAAATTTTTATGGAACAACCGAGGGGATTTGTTGAGACGACCTACCCACATCATGTTTGTCAACTTCGTAAAGATTTATATGGACTCTGTCAGGCCGCAAGAGCCTGGTACTCTAGATTTTCTTCATTTTTCACTCAACAAGGATTTACTCTATGCCAAACTGATACTTCACTCTTTGTCCGACATGCCCCAAATTCCATAACAATACTCCTAGTTTATGCAGACGATATTTTGGTGATAAGGAATAACATTCCATTTATCACATAGCCGATACACACTTTATCTTAAACGTTTAAGATGTGCCATCTTGGTCTTATGAATCATTTCTTGGGTTTTGAAATGGAAATGACATCTACCGGTCTGATATTTTCTTAAGAGTCTTATGAAAAGTCTATTATACACAAGGCTGGAATTCTCAACTGCAAAGAAAGTTTTATACTCATGTCTACAAAGAAAAGTGTTATTAGTACTTCTGATCATAAGCTTGCAGATCCATCATTTTTTAGAAGCATTGTTGGCACCCTTCAATACTTAACCATTACCAGACCAAATCTTAGTTTTGCAGTCAATAGTGTGTGTCAAAACATGAATGCACCACTTGAATCACATTTTTAAGATGTCAAGAATATCTTACGGTACTTAAAAGGCACCTTACACTTTGGCCTATCATATAGTTCTAGACCATTTACACTTCAATCTTATAATGATGCGAACTGGGCCGGAGACGTATGTGATAGGAAATCAACCATAGATTATGTTGTTTATTATGGGCATAATCTGATTTTATGGAGTGCCAAAAAGCAGCCCACTGTAGCACGATCATCAACTGAAGCATAGTACCATGCATTAGCATCAGTTACAACTGAGCTCACACGGATGACTATGTTATTGAAGGAACTCAAGATTCATGTCCAAACTACTCCTATCATTTGGTGCGATAATCTTTCCACGATCTCTCTTGCATCAAACCTTGTGTTTCATGCCCGAACGAAAGACAATGAGTTGGACTATCACTTCATTCGTGAGAAAGTATTCTAGAAACTTGTTTCAGTTCGTCATGTAGCTCCAGTAGACCAATATGCATACATATTTACAAAAGCATTATCTACCTCCAAGTTCAAAATTTTTAGATCCAAGTAACAGGTTCTACTTGCCCTTCACTTGAGGGGGCTATCAATAATGACGGTTAGAGAGATGGTTTTTAGTTGTAAATATTGTTAAGTTAGTTTAGTTTGAGTGAGATAAAGGAATCGAGTCTGTTGTAAGTACTTTACATCAAGTTGTAATAACAATCTATAAATAGTGAAGAATCCTCAAGAGAGGATAAGTTTTTTTACTCTATAATTTCTCAAGAGTTATCAAGAGAGAGAGAGAGAGAGAGAGAGAGAGAGAGAGAGCTTCTCGGAGCAATCCTCTAAAAAAGAAAAGACAACAAAGTACGATGACAACATAGATTTTTTTATTATTTTTTTCTTTTTTAGTGGTTGGTATAGTTTGTTCACGTGTTCTAACACAACAACTTTGTTGCCTAAGCTAACTCAACTGATTCGGTACTCATCCTAATAGGATTGTCAAGTTTTTATTTATTAGAATACCCTCATTTTGTTATCTTGTAATGGACCTACAGTCAAAATCTCTACATCGTAGAGGATCTAAAGTTCAATTTGCACACTAAGAAGCACCAATATTCACAAGGCAAACTAAGATTTTCCAACCATGTCTGTTGCCGTGAAAGGTTGGTTTTCGTATGATTATGGATAAATTTTTCTTAACAAAATATTTTTCAAGCCATCCAATTGCTAAAAATGAGAAATCTTGAAATTTCAAAATTTTCTCACGCAACTATCTATTTTGGTTACGATTGGTAACACTCTCATGAATTCAACATTCAATTCTTGATTCTTAGTTCCACCAAGAATGCATTCTTTGGAGTGAATTCCAGAATCAGAAAAGTGTTTGGTTCAATAGAAAAAAAAAATATTAAAAAAAAACTAATATCTTGACAAAACAATGAAGATGTTGAAGATGGTGATGAAGATGTACTAGAATCAACAAAATAAAAAAGAAATAAAGAATAAGGAGATGGAATCAATGAAGGTACTTTTTCTAACTCCCAAACTGAGTTTTGGAGAGGAATCCAGTAAGAGAATCTAAAGTTACCAAACAAAATTTTCACTTCTTTTAGAATCTTGGGAAACTGAGAATGTAAGTCACTCTTTGGGAGTGTTACTAAACACAACCTTTCTTGTTAGCTGTCATTTTGTTTTCACACAATTCTTACATGAAAATCTCCTTTTCACGTGAAAGTTATAAACACAAAAGTTTTTCTTTTTCTTTTTCCTAGCTACCAAACAGCAAACAAAAAAAAAAAGATGGATTTTTTTTTTCTTGTACAATTTCCTTTTCCATTCAATTCAAGGCAACCAAGCAAGGCTTACTCATTGTGAAAATTAACAAGGAATGTAGAGATGAAACACTAAGCTCGTATTAGCTGGAGAGACTATCATGTTTATAAAAGGCATTCTCATGTAACTTGGAAAATAACTAATAAAGATCATGAAGTCAAGATAATTCAAGTAGGTTAGATGGGCCCATTTATAAAATTTGAAAAAAAAAATTAATCACTCTGGTCAAAATGGTTGATGGCCTTAGTGTTGGGAAACCACACTTTCCCTATTCACTTGTCCAAATCTATAAAACAAAACCAAATGGAAATAAAATACGAGATATAATCACAAGAAAATATAAAACAAATAATAAAAGAGAACACACCACAATACATCATGATTTTTAATGTGAAAAATCCGAAAGGAAAAAACCACGAGTCACTAGTCCAACAAAATATTCCACTGAAATGAAATAAGTATAAAGTTGTATCTCACAAATACAAGAGAGTACACCAAAACGCTCTAAAGAGAATGCTCAGATTTGTAGATACTCACAATCCCTTGAAGAAACACCAAGCTTCACATCTCTTCTTCTTCAATCTTCTTCTATTCTTCCCTGAAAGAAACCCCCAATCCCAAAACGTACACCCAAATAATGAGAGAAATCTTGCTTTTGAGCCTTCAAACATCCAAAAACATGAGGAAAAAAGCAAACCTAAAGAGGATCCACAAATCCCCTTTCTTCTTCTTCTTATTCTTTGTTCCCAAAACAAAACCCCTTGTTTTTCCCTTTTTCTCTTCTCTCTCTTATGGTGAACCAACTTATGACTCCTCACAGCAAAGAGGATTGGGAACTCTCCCCTTATTAACTAACGCTAACCACCGCCTCCTGTCAAGGGGTGGGCACATCTACGCTGAAAAATGCCCCCTCCAAAAAAAAAAATGTGTAAATCACTTTTCTGTGGCTGATGTGCCTGCCCCCTTATAGGGGGTGGTATATATGTGGTTAGCTTTAGTTAAGGGCAGCATTCCCAAACCTACCAACCTACCTCTCTTCACAGCCTTTTTTTTTTTTTTTTTACTATTTTACTAAAAGTCTTTTGACTCTTTTGCCCACTGGGCTATGGGTCTCACCCCCCATGAGGAGGGACACCAAACACTTAGAGCTAGAGACTGCATTTTTAAATAGAGGATACTATAGTGATTTATTTATTTATTTGGGTAGGACCACTTGGATCCATGAACTGTCGGATTATACACTACGACCTGCACCATAGGTGGGAGAGATAGATGTCAACAGTCACTTGAGAAATGCTGCCATTGGGATTGAATACCATGATCTCTTATTACACCGCAACCATCTTTCCTAGAGAGGATGCTATTTGTAGTTGATAAAAAGAGGAACTCTGATCTCATACTCTAGAGTGAAAGGTAGTCCAACACAATCAAAGTAATAATGAAAAGTGGTTCAATTTTAATGATTTTGGTCCACTTAAAAAAAAATATCTTAATTTTGGTCCTAAAGTCATTTCAAGGTTGAATATAGATGGATGATGATATTAAGTAGTGGGGAATGCAATGATGGAGAATAGAAAGATCTCCATAGCTAAAGTGAGAAAAAGCTAATAGTGTTTTCAGGCCAACCGATCTGCCAAACAATCTTTCTCTTGATTTTTATTTTTATTTGTGTATAGAAGGTCTTTGATGGGTGATATATATATATGAAATATGTTTTGGGAGGCCGGTTATCTATGGAAGAAATAGCGTAGAGAAACATACATTTGATGCCACGTGGCAATAATATAAACTTGATTGAAATCAAACCACTGCTTTGCTCCAAACTTAATGAAAGGCCCCCAAAATCTAGATATAAAGCATGGTGGGAACCTTTAGTCTACTTCACTATAATGAAGATTTCTGTCGACTTTACTTTTATCTTCAACAAGGAACCTGTCACTTATAGATTATAGTTTTCTTCGAACAGTTCCTTATTCGATTTCTCCGCCTAATAGAAGTGGAAAGGTAATAGGTATCCCTAATGTACTCAATCCCCTCTAATGTGCATACCTAATTACACACCTCTGCATGGAAGGAGATTGGTACATGCTTTCCACAAGAACTAGGTTTTTAACAAAAAATTAGTTTCACACGAAAGAAGCTCTCCTCCAAAAAAAAAATTATCATCATCATAATATATATATATATAAAACTTAAATTCAATTTACTCTTCTTTATTTACAAGAGTTTACCTTACTATGACATTGAGAACTGCAGAATAATTTCATGAGATTTGCTCCATTATTCTCAAAATTTAAATTTTACCATTGGAAAGAGATCCTGGGAGAAACATAATCTAATTCTTAAATAATAATAATAAACTCGAAATTAGGGCAAAGATCAACTTTATCACAATTAACCAAGCAGTATCTGGTATATGCAATGATCTCATACTGCATTCATAATGTGGATCAATTTTGAGTAACAAGCAGTTAATGATTACACACTGGTTTAATTATCGACAACACCATTCCACTATAAAATAAAAACATACAAAAATCTAATACATACAGGTTTAATTGTAATCAAGGCCATATATAGCATAAAAATCCAGACAAGATCCAACAAAGATCAGTGGGGAAAGAATTTAGGATCCAAGAACCTCCATTGCATATCATGTATTAATGCAAAATGGATCCTGCTATCCCTGACAAATTACAAGCTAAATAACGTGACCAAACCAATTAATTGATTTGAACTTCTCCATTCATAATGAACCACCAAAATGGTTGCCCAAACTAACCACTTGTGTTTGTTCGCTTCTTTATTTTCCTTAGAAATTCATTAAGCCTATAACCATACCATCATCATCGTTGTAGCTACCAGGCTTCATGCCAAAATGGGAGATGGGGTCCATATTTTAACCTGCGGAATGATTTGAGCAATCCCATCTAAGAGATAGCTACCCATATGAATTAGGAATGAGGAAAAATCGGTGAGTCTTTGTCACACACCCTGCAATGGAATTCTGAGCTCATTGAACCGTCATATAATAAAATGTATCAAACACTAACAATAATATCAGTAGTAGTTGCACCATCTTCCTTTATTGGGACAATTGATGGTAGAGTGAAACTAGCTAGGCCATCGTTGTCCACTTGATGCAGATCCAATAATGGAATTTGAACTTATAAAGAGACTAGAATTAAGAGACAATTCCCAACATTATCAATGGTAAAGGCTTCACGTTGGACTGGGTTGGTTTAATCCATTCCAAGCAGTGTAAGTAGAGGCTGGGACCTGAGGTGGCCCAAACATCACAGGCCTAAAACTTATTACAATTTAATTATATATATATATATATATATATATATATCAGACAGTAGTCACCCCTAGGTAGCTGTTGACTTTATGTCTTGTACTCAACTCGATATGTAACCCGGATGATGATATGAAGAAAACCTGAATATAATCCGTCCCAAATTTCTTTTACCCGTATTTTGTATTTTGTATCTGATTCAGAATCCAGATCCGAGCCGCAAAAATTAGGGTTTTGGTGTTTACATTTGGGTTTTTTTTTTTTCGTGCCAACCACACTGTCCATTGTAATATCTGTTTTCAATCATAGTGAAAGATCTCTCGTTGTTTTCACCCATGCACGTAGGCTTCAAGCTGAACCACATAAATTGTCTTGTTCTTGTGTGTGATTAATGTTTGTGTTGTCTTCTTTCTTCTATTATTGCTGCGCACAACTCCAGTCATCGCTAGGTTTTCCACACAGCAGTAGCCCTAAGTCCAAAATCAGACTGATCTAGCTCTTGATATCAAAACTATTCTGATTGGTGTGATGCGAAATCAAAAATGTTAGTCTGCCTATTCAATGGTTCTGATTGAAATATATTTTATAATTTTTTTAATCTTTCTTTCTTCTTTTGTTTATGGAAAAACACTGTTTTTTTTGCAGATATTTTTGGTCCTTCCCCCTAGTCATGACTTATGCACGTATAGTGTACACGAGTAGAAAGAAGGGATTGGAACAAAGCCTCGAAGGACACCTGCAAATAATGGCTAGAGATACCTCATTTGATGGGTGTGACGATATCCTTTGCTTCGATTGGCTTGAGGCTAGGACCTCCCACTAAGTGGGGAGAGATACCCTTAACCACTAATTGGGCCTTCCAAGAGGACATTGGATTACAGATAGTCTCTCCTTTAAATGTAGGTGTATCTCCTCAGATAAGCGTTATCCCATTCAAAATAATTATTTCAAGTGTTGTGATCTCTAAACCCAAAATATATATTTCATTCTTGGCTTCTTGCAATTCTGCCTGCCCGCCTGCAGGGACTATTTCGGCCATGAGTGGACTGTCACTCTGATCTCTATCTTCACTTTGTAGAGAGGCCAACTTTGCTATCGACCGGGTGGCCAAGTTGGTTGTTTGTCTCTTGGTGTCATCCCTTCGGCTCCACATTTTCCTTAAACAAAGATTATGCATGTTGATGCAATGGGAAGGGCTATCACCATGCTTTGTAGCCCACTTTCTAAAATATGTATATATATATATATTTGATCTTTAGTCCGACTAAAAAAATGATAATCATGCAAAGTGAGTGATTTTCCTCCTTTTTTATAGTTTGAGAGAGCAGCCAGGGTTGTCCTTCTTGGATTAAGATCGTCCCGATTGAAAGATCAACAATAAGTTGGGGGATTATTAGGATAGATTAAGATAGAATATTGCAATCCAATAGTTTTTTTATAGAAAAATACAATCCATATTGTGGAGATCTCCTTCAAGAGGCAAAAGGATCTTCTACACCCAAAGTTGTCAGTCCCCGAGTATCCCCATACCACAGGCTCACACACACAC
>JAOXJP010077848.1:0-15080 GCA_025762735.1 Platanus orientalis
CAAATTTCAGCCAAGAAAATCTCCATTTTAGGCTCTTTTGCTTGAATTATTCATTTCCTGTTCAATTTAAATAAAGTAAAGAAAATTAAGATAAGAACTAATAAAACAAAGAGAAAACAAGTGAAAAACTAAAGACTAAAGCATATGAAAATGATGATAAAATATAAGCATATCAATTGATGCCAAAATGCCCTAGCCTTATATCAAAATGAAACATTTCATATTTAAAAATGGTAAGCAAATGTCCTAGGTTATCTATCAATATATAGTAGACCCAAATTAAGATTCATAGGTTTGCACCAATGATTTGAACGAGTGCAATGGGTCATGAATTCAAAATAAAGCATGGGCTCATGTTTCAAAGAAAAGCACCAATTGTGTAGACATTTATGTAACCCAAAGATAGATAACTAAAATGAATCAATTGTGAATGTGAATCTATGAGACTGATTTCCTTTAATATGTTGTCATATTCATTATGGACAACAAACCTAACATTGATAATACATAAGAGATTTGAAAATACAGATTGTAGTGTGTTTTCTAAATAAGACAACAATAAAAATGATGAGCAAAACCATGGTGAGCAACCTAGCCTAGGCACTGGGCAGCAACTGCTACCGCTACCATGGCTAGTCTGGGTAATAGTAGTAACAGTAGTTGCTGCTGCCATGACTAGCCTGGGCAGCATAGTGTATGTCCATGAGCCTAAACACCCCTTTTGAATCAAGGCCAATTACAACACACCTCTATCCATGACATTCTCTTGCTTTTTAAGATGAAGATAAACACAACCACCCAATAATGGCTAATGGACTTAAACAAAGTTTTAATCAAAACCACTAGATTCTTCTTTTTAGAAAAGCCATAAACAGTAACCATTCTACAATATTTTGTAGAAAAACAATAAACTTCTCATGCATTATGCCAAAATTGTTCAGAAATAAAAGGGGTTCACAAGCCAAAATAATATAACAAGGCAGATTTGAACAACTCAAGAACGGTATATTTCTTGAGGAAAATAGATCTTTAATCAATTATCAACAAGGTTGTTTTCCAAAAAAAAAAAAAAATTCATCCAAGCAATATACCTTATCTAAGAGATATGTTATGTTTGAAAATTTGCTATTATCCCTTAATGTGAATGAAATCTTAGAAAGCTACCCACAGACCCGAACCATGCAAAGTAGTACCCATTTTTACTTAAAAATCTTTTTGAGTATCAAAATATATCAATGCAATTTTCTCTATGTAAGAAAGTCAAAAACCATAGGCTTGCCTATCTAACAAAATATTTCAAACTCTACACACCAAACCTGAATTGCCGAAGGTATTCTTCGGAGATTAGTGAGCATGATTCTATAAACTTGTGGAGTAAGTACAATATGGTCAGGGTAGTTCACCAATGCTTGAACAAACAACACCATAAAATAAATAAAAGAATGATAACAATTATTCCCACTCAATAATATGATAAGGGGATGAAAATGAACAAAAAAAAGGGAATGGAACCAACAAGTGTTCTTTGGAAATGACTAACATGAGCAGGGGATTTTTTTACTGATCCAAGCTAAGCTTAGCATATGAAAGAAGGAATATGTCCTTAGACTTGCTGAATCCATCTTTACAAAAGACTGTAACTAAAACATCTACTGAACTAAAATTGAGCACAGTAGGAGCTAAAGAAATGACTTAAATGCTTTGTCAAATCAAATTTATCTTAGTCCATGAGTTAAAGAATACAATTATACATTGTCAATCAAAATCCAGCACAAACAACAGAATATATCCATAGGCTTGCTCCATCCTAGTCTACTTTAGTTCAATAAAAGGTAGTACTAATATGCTGTTGGATTAGAACTCAGCCTAGACTTAAAATTCAGCTCACTTAAAAAAAAAATTATATTGCTAATATTTAGTTCTACACTATTTAGGAACCAAAGGTGTAGTCCTAAAATTTCTCAAAATAGGGATCATACAAAAGGCTCAACATTTTTGTTAACCTAATGGCTACTGTACAAGTTGCATACTATCCATTGATCAATAAAAGAAAATTTAGGAGATGCTATAAAAGCCAACAAATTAAAAAAATAAAACTTAACTATCATAAAACTAAGCATACCTAGATCACTTTCTTAATTAAGAATGAAGAAAGCTTAAGGTATTTTAGAATACCTTACTTTGAAACACACGTTGTTCAGTCTCTTCTTTACTTCTTGGCAGCTGGGCTGAATCTAAATCCAAGGCATTTGAAGTTGGCTCACGTAAGGGTTGGGATTTTTGGGGATTTTCTTCTTGAATGTTTAGGGTTTCTTTTTTCTTTTAGGGTTTCTTCTTATCTTTTTCAAGGGGTTTGAGGTTGGGTTTATAGAGAAGCAAAGAAAAAGGAAAGGGTGGGGTGCACACTGGCTTTACGAATGCAGAGGGTTTGAATGCCTATAGGGTTTGAGTGTTTGGGGGTTGGCAAGGGTTAGGGTTTGGCCAGATCTAGGGTTAGGCCAGATCTAGGGTTGGGTTGATGGGATTTGAGAGGTAAAGGGAGATGAGGGAGGTATGACGAGAGGGGGAGTGCGTAGAGAGGTGATCGAGATCAAAGAAGGTGAGAGAGATCAGAGAAGAGTGGGGGTGAATGAGACATAGAGAGAAGAGATGCAGAGAACTACAAAATTGTTGAGCTCCTCCCCTCCTAGCCATTGGTGGGGTTTTATAAAAGAATAAACTAAAACCACCAAAAATTTAAAACGCTAGGGTAGGTGTTCTTCGAGGTCACCCAGCCAGTTGGAAATGTGTAGTAGCCATCCTCTGGCCGAGGCCTGCTGAGGGGGTTGGTGGAAGCATGAGAGGCAGGGTGCAGATGTTGCAGGTTGACTTTCTAGGTTCGTGGGTTTGCAAAGAAAGGGAAAAAATGGAGAAGGGTCAAACGAGATGCACGCATCGGCTATGATGAATGGTAAAAATGTCAGAGCAGGGTGCGATAGGTGGAAACAAGGGCACCCTGACCAAGAGAAAAAGATGGGGGAGGTAGCTCGGGCAGAGAGAAGAGGGAGGCAGCAGAAGGTTCGCAGAAATCTGGGGTTTGGGATGTTGCACAAGAAGGGGAATCATAGGGGAAAGGGAAGATGAAGATGCAGGGACTTAGGCTTGCTCGTGACTAGGGGGCCTCTGCAATTTCACAACGATTGAGAGAGAAGGGAGCGAGAGAAGTGGTCCTAGGGTTTTCATGAAAGAGAAAAAGAAAGAGATCCCCCCCCCAAACCAAGGAAGAAAAGAGCTGGTTTTGGGGTGGTTTGGGTTTGGTTTGGGGCTTTAGGTAGGGCTGGTTTGGTTTATTTAAATAGAGTTGGCCCTAAATGGTTTAAGTGGGCTAGTTCAACTAGGGCTAATGCGGGGCGATAAAACAAAATAGAATAAAAATAAAAATAAAATAATTGCTATTATGATAAGATAAAATAATAATAATAATATTGTATAAATTCAACATAAATTAATTCTAAATGAATATGATGTAAAATAGCAAATAAATAATAGTAAATGCAACTAAAAATAATAATACGATAAATAAAATAATAAAAATAAATAATAATAGCATGATAATATAATGAACAAAATAGAGTAAATGAGAGGGACAAAGTTTGGTGTTGGTCTTTAGCGTGGTCAAAGTCTTAGTTGATGAGTTGAAGAAAGCGGCTAGGGGATCATTTTACTCATTTGCTGATACGAAGAGAAGCGCCAGAACCGGGAGTAGTGCCAAAATTTGGTGCTTACAATGAGTACTTTACAAGACTACTCATGTGAATGTAATTAAAACTACTCATGAAATAATACAAGTGCACAAGTTCAGCTAAGGTCATTGGCATGAATATGGAGCTTATCATGATCTCACGAGTTAACCCAAGGAAGATGAGACAACAAAGTGTTCACTTTACCTCCCTTTGGTATATATATATGAGTAAAGTCTTGTCCAAGACACCAAGGGATGTCATATGGAATAAAATGGGTGGAAATTTGAAATTTCATCTAACTTCACCCATTTAATTCCATATGACATCACCTAGTGTCCTGGACACCATCCTAGACACCAAATCTTGGACAAAACATTTATTTCGCATATCTATCTATCTATATATGTATGTATGTATGTATGTATGTATGTATATTATAACATTCTTTGTGTAGTGGACCATGACATCAAGTGCAATATTATACATAGTATTTTATTATATTCACCCACAACAATGGGCGCTACAATATGTGTTTGAAGAAAAAGACATAATAGCCAATCCGAAGGTATTACTTGATTCATAAAAAAAGGTATTACTTGTAGAGACCACCTTTATATGAGTAAGTTTTACATGTGGAGATCTATAGATATTGTTGGATTCGTGAGATACAAATACCCGTGCAGAAAATTCTACTTGTGCATATAGGGCCCACACTTAAACGTGATTCCTCATGATCCATAGGTTGTAGGCATCAATACAATACCACACGTGGTTATTGATTTGTTTTCATGGATAAGAAAATTTTGTTTGTGTTAGGACAAATGTAGTTGTGCGAGTGGATATAAAGAATTACTCATATAAATTCTACTCATGGAGTTGAGTCCCAAATTTTAATCTAGAGTTGGGTTTTAAATTTTACTCATGGAGTTACGTTCCAAATTTTACTCGTGGCACCACTTGATGTTTTATTTATGGTAAGTTTTCCCCGTGGCAACCACTTTTGAAAGGAGGTTTTGTGCAAGAAGAGTTGCAAGTGCAATTAGCTATCCCAAGTATTGGAAGACGTTGTTTTCATGTATCTTGAAGTACCTCCTATTAATATGCAAGGAAATATGGCCAAGGTAACTCTAGGATACAATCCATCTGGAAGACAACTCAATGTCTATCTATGGTTTGTACAACCTGGCAAAGGCAAATGCATCTCTCAAATACTATTGCCCATTAAGGTTTGGTATTGTTGTGACAAAATAGATTGGATTCGGGATTGTGGTAACATGAAATGAAACAAGAAAACAGAAAACACAACAAACAATCACATAAAACACAAGATGTATGTGGTTAGGAAAGGTTGCCTACATCCATGGGCGAAGATGATTAAAAGCTTTCACGATAATGAAGATTACAAAGTATAAACGAGTTTCCCCAAAACCTTAACCAAAATCCCATTCAAAAATCCTAAGAACTCTCTTAAACTACTCTTACAAAAAACTTGTGAAAAGACCTCCTTATAGCGATGCGATTCCCAAGAAAAGCCTACCTTTATTGCAGGTTAAAACCCTAAAATATCCCCTAAATGGTCTCAACTCAGTTGAGGTCATTGGACCTCAATCAAGTAAAATTTTAGTCAGGCCGCATGATGAAGGATTTGTGTTGCTTAATGTTCACCTATTTTTTTGGGTCACTCTCTAGATTGCATAAATGGGTTGCAATTTGGATTGCTTCTGGGTTGAATTTGAAACGAATTCACAACAAATTTCCACCTTGACTTGAATTATAACAAAACAATTGAATCACGCTCTTCATATTTTTTCTCCAACAAACCCATGTAGGGTATAAAATCAATTATGTTGGATATTGATCATGTCCAAGTTCGTTTGGAGTTAATCACTAGAATTGGCTTGGTCAATATATTTGTTGGATTTTTAGCACTCAATACATAAGCAACCATGTCTTTAAAACTATATATGTTAGGAGGTCTAATGTTCTTCCTGAATAGTGTTTGAAGTTGCATCATCACATCCCAACAAATCAGAAGTATCATACTCTACCTCCACCTAAACATCTATACTATAATCTCTATTTTCCTCAATTTTCTTGTTTGGGTACAACATAATAGATTCATCAAAAGTAACATCTCTTCCAATTATAAATATAGGTGATTTAGGATAAAGACACCACAACTTGAATCCTTTTACCCCCTGCATGTAACCAAGAAAACACACTTCTTTACTCTTAGGCCAAGTTTATAATCTTTAACATGAACACAAAAATGACAACCAAATATTTTAATACTATAATAGTTAGTAGGTTTACTAAACCATACCTCTTTGGGAGTTTTACATCCAATAGATGTAGAAGGAGATCGATTCACCAAGAAACAAGCTATTGTAATAGTTTCTACCTAAAACCACTTAGACAAGATAGAATTATACAACATATACTGTGTCTTCTCTAAAAGCATCCTATTCATTTTCTCTACTACATTGTTCCACTATGGAGTACTTGGATTAGTGTAGTGACAAGCATTACCTCTTTCTTTATAGAACTATTCAAACTTTTTCCCTTGAAATTTTGTGCCAGTAGCAGTTTTAAACACTTCATCTACTTGCCAAATTTCCTCTCAGTCATTGCCAACCATTACTTAAATGTGGTAAGGACTTTCATTTTTTAGAGTATAAATCGAAACCTTCTTAAAAAATTCATCAATAAAAGTAACCATATATTGAGATCCCCCTTTTGAGGCAACTCTAGAGGGACCCCAAATATTAGAATGAATGTAATCTAAAGTACCCTTGGTGTGATGAACAATTGTACTAAATTTTATTCTATATTGGTTTTCAAAAACATAATGCTCACAAAAAGTTTAGTGTCTCAGTCTTCTTGCCATAAAGTAAAACTTATTTACTCAATTCTACTAGGCCTCTTTCACTCATGTGACCTATTTACATATGTATAATTGTGTAGAGACTGAATCAGGAACTGTTGTAGAAGACATAGCTTCTCCACCTACAATGGTGTTTACTAACAACACATAAAGTTTTCAACATTTCTTGCTTTCATAACTAATAAGGCACCCTTCACAATCCACATGGATTCATTTTTAGCAATTACTTTACACCCATTATAGTTCAACACACACACACAAAGAAATAAGGTTCTTCTTCAAAGCTGGAATATGACGAGCATCTACAAAAGTTCTTAAAATCCCATCATACATCCTGATTTTGATCCTTCATATCTTAATAATCCTACATAGAACATTGTTTTCCATCAAGATAATACCAACATTAATAGATTTTTAGGTAAAAAATCAATATATTTTGGGACACATCTGATAAGAACAATTCGAATCAAGAATCTATTCATTTTAAGACCGATCATTACCAATAATCACATAAAGGACCATGTCAACATCTGAATCTTTCTTTGCAACGCTAGCTGCATCTGAGTATTTTGCTTTTCTCTCCTCATTTTCTTTAAGTTTAAGAGAATTAGTCTTAATATGTCATTTCTTATCCCAATAAATCACTCTACATCCTCCTTGTATCTAGATTTATTCATACTGAATCCTTTTTTTCTTTGTTCTTTCATGAATCACCAACCTTTAGCCTGGACATCATTACTAGAGCCCTTTTCCTCAATTCTTTAGAAATAATGATAGTAATAACCTTTTTGAAATCAATAGTATCATTTCCAAAAAGCATAATAGTAACAAGATGCTCATATGAAGAAGGAAGAAAAGATAATAGAATTAGGGTATTATCTTCATCCTCAAGCTCTTCACTAATACTTGTCAATTGACAAATAATTTTATTAAATTCATTAAAATGATTAGAAATACATTTACCTTTATTCATCTGTAGGGAATAGAAATTCTGCTTGAGGTACAAATGATTCGAAGAGATTTCATCATATAAAGACTTTCAAGCTTCAACCAAATCTTCATTGTAGAATTTTCGTTTAGAATATTGTACATCACCTCATCTGTTAGGCATAAGTGGATTGTACTCATAGCTTTTAACTAGTAATTAATCTTCCTAGTCGCTTTTTGATATCTCAGTAGGATTTTCTTTCAATGCCTTATGCAAACTTTACTGAATTAGCAAATCTCTAACTTTGACTGTTTATAAGACAAAGCCATTCTTTTCATTGAGTTTCTTTACCTTAAACCTTGAGTTCAAAACCTTTACAACCATCATAGAACCCAATCAAAGAATCCTAATCTACAGCTCTAATACTAGTTTGTTGTGACAAAATGGATCGGATTCGGGTTTATTGAGACATGAAACAATACAAGAAAACAAAAAACGTAAAGAATAATCACACAAAACATAAATTATATAATTCAGCAAGGTTGCCTACATCCATGGATGAAGATTAAAATATTTCACTATAATAAAGATTACAAAGTACAAATAAGTTCCTTAAACCCATAATGAAATCCCATTCACCAAAGAAATCTCTCAAATCGCTTTTACTAAAAATCTGCGAATAAGCCTTTTTATAGAAACATGATTTCCAAGAAAACTATACCTCTATCACAAGTCAAAACCCCAAAAATACTTCCAAAAACATACCCAACTTGGTTTGGGTCTTCAAACCTAATTTGGGTCAAAACATGGGCTAAATTTTCAACCAAGGTGAAAGATTCGTGTTAGTCACCGTTCGCCTATTTTTCTAGTCATTCAGGTTGCTCTTTGGATTGCACAGACATGTTACATTTTAGATTATTTCTGGATTGAATTCGAGACAAATCCACAACGGATGTTTTATGAAAGGTTTATCACTTAACCATGAACAATAAACTGAACATGGCAACGAATGGTTCGAGTTAGACACTCAGAACTCGATCATGATCTTGATGGAACTCCTCGAGAGGAATCCATCGTTGAAACCACAAATCTTTGAATGATGAGAGAGAGAGAGAGAGAAGAAGAAGAAGAAATAAGCCATTCATGGCTGCAAAAACCAACATCCAAATATCTTCTTCTCTTCCTTACTCATGCAAATCCGTCAACTTCAAAAACCTTCTTTTTTGTTTTTCCTTTCTTCAAAATATACAAACAAGGGGAGTGTGATTATCTTGTCATATCACCCTCATAAATCATATCATTTATATGAGTAATTGGTCAACTACTTTTGCAGGTTGACAGTGGTAGTGACGAATGATTTGACCTGTCATGTGCTTTCGGTAGTTATGCTGATATGCTACATGGTGACAGCAGCAACGGCTGCAGCTAGCTCCATAAAGTACCACAACCCATTTTAATTGTGCGAGTAAATTGTTGAAACTACTCATGCAAATAAGGTTTATTTTTATTTTTTTATTTTAAAATACTACAACAAAATTTGTACTGCAAGTTGCCTAACAAAAAATCCAACTTGTATTAAGAAAAGACAATCCAGGACTAGACAAAACACGCATGCGGGGAGCTAGATCAACCATGTGATGGCCACCTCTAAGATATCCTAGGTCAGGATTCAGCTAGATTGGATATGCATTCTTTTCTGTTTTTACCACTTAATATTTCGGACTATAATGAGAGAGAGAGAGAGAGAGAGAGAGAGAGAGAGTAAAACACAAACTTGAATCAAGTTTTGATTTTCAGGGAACAAACATTGGTTTAATAAAATTAAAAATGCATTACGAACCTCCACATAAAACACTAGAGATGTAAGACCTTTAGGTAGTCGTACAATCTCAACTAGTACAAACACAAAATCAAGATCTTATTACGAAGTAAAAACTAAGTAGTTGTTCTTCCAGCTACGCTCATCTATAAGAACAGACGCACAAACTCTTCATATAGAGAAGATGAAATCTAGAGCAGTAGTGGCTCTCTCGGGCATTCCTATGGTCTCTTGACTAGCAGAACAACACACCCCCTATTCCATTTAGAAGATAAGCTTGCGTCACCCCCTTCCATTTAGAAGATGGGCTTGCGTACAAGGACAACTGAATTGATCACTTCATTAGTGGGGTGAAAGATGGAGAGGACTTCAAAACCAAGCAAATCATCCTCATCAACCACTGGATACAAGAACCCTCTAGCCCCATGAGCACTCCTCACCAGCAAAATCCCTCCACTCTTCATGTACTTCCTTACATGCCCAAGAATCTTCACCTTCTCTTCCTTGTTCATCCCAACAAGAGCTGCCAAGAAAATACAATCATATTCCCCTAGCTTCTCTCTCACTTCCATTATGTCACAGGTCTCAAATTTCATCCTCCTCTCCAACTCAGCTTCAGAAGCAACGATCCGACGTGCTGCATCATTCGCTGACTCATCGATGTCGAAGTTATCGAAATGCGTCGAGAGCATATGATGGGTGGCCATGACAATGGACGTGAGAGGCATCGGGCCGGACCCCACGAAGGCCACCTTCTTAGGTTGCACCACTCCATTCTCGTAGAGAATGTTGTACTCCAGGCCAGCTAGCTTGACATAGTTTTCATAGTAAGGGAAGAGGTTAAGATGGTGTAGAGGTTGGGGGATGTTGGCTAGGAAAGAAGAGAATTCAAGCTCTAGGAGGCCTTCTGCCCGTCCACACAGGTTTATCAGACTTTCACGCATGAGTTGCACATCTGCAGTTAAGTTCCTGATGTCTATAGAAGAAGGGAGGGTACATAACTTTACAAGCTGAGTGAAGAGGCTATTAACCTGCTTAGATGGCCTAAGCGATTCTAACTTACAGATGCTTGCATAGATTTGCATGATACGAGCTATCAGAAGCTCGAAGGGCATGTGGCTTTCACAGAGGGGTTGCTGGAGGGAAGCCATGGATGAATATAAGGTTATGTGTATGGTGTGTGAGTGGGTCATGTGGAAAGGCTACACTGGTATTTATAGAGGTCATTCTTTGGAGTTGATTATTAATTTAGTGATCTAACATATCAACTATTACTTTAGATATTATCCTTTGTATAGGAAAAATCCAAGATGATGTTAGTATAAGGATTTGTTGGATATGGTAATGAAAGGTATGGATGGTTTGATTCCTTTCACACAAGGTGTCCTATGGGTTTTGGGAAGGCACTATGAAGTAAGCATATTCTATAGAGTTTCTGCATTCAGACACAGGAGAGAAGAAAACGGATACATTTACCCAAAAAAGAAGTAAACGGATACTAGAAATGCCACTTTGGCATGAGAAATGCATTCTTGGGTCCTGTTGGCTACCAAATAAAAAACACTAAAAAAATCTTAGACACCTCAGTGTGAAAGGAATCATAACATATATATCCTTACCTTTGGGTGTTATACTTTTATACTCTAAAGATTCAGACTAAGAAATGTATATATAATTATATAAGAAATTATTCATATTCAACACCTTCTTCTTTTATATATAATTATATAAGAAATTATACTTGAGACCCATATCTAGAACAAGCGTCTCTTGTGTGGAGGGCTGTGACCAATGAATAAAACCCAGTTAAAAGATTGTTTAGATCAAGGAATTTCTTAATTAAATGATTTTTAAACAAAATTTCTTTAGTTTTTTTTTCGAGATTTAATAAATTTTGACACCAAAGTATAAAGTAGCTATCGTCCATTCACTCTTAAGTGGGACCCATCAAGCAGTGGATCCTATTCTTTGTATCTAGACATTTGGCCCAAATATATGCCCATAATCCGGTGTATCCGTCCTATAGCCCCATACTCCAATTAACCCTTCCCACAAAGGAATTTTCAACAAATTAAAATTGATCAAGAGTGTACATTCGTAGATCACTAACTAGCTTCGGAGTGTAAGGTTGGGCCCCACACAGGCTCAACAAGAAAGCATACCATCCAGGATGTACCTTCGCCCCCTCAGGGGGGGTTGCCCCATGCACTTTTGCGTGGGGCGACACCCCCCCTGTGAGAGGGTGAATGGTTCATCCTAGACAAAACATCCTTTTGGTATATACAAATAACAAAACCCAGAAGGGATTTTTACACGTGTGCCACTAGGTTTGGTACTTTGGCATATAAACTATGGTGGGCGATCAACTGTAGAAAATTTTGCCATAGCATTCATAGCAAGAACTAAAAAAATATACAAAAATACAAAAACCCCATGTGAAAAGAAAAAAAGATCCATGCTAAAAGACAAAAACACACATGCTTTTTATTTATATGACGAAAAGCTAAACAAAATTTTCCACAGATCTTTGTCTATAAATTAAACATATGTTAAACATATGATATAAAACCCGCCTAATCCAATGAGCAAAGAAAGGGATTTGGTCATAGGTTAATGGTGTCAGATCTTGAATCATCAATTTACCTAAAACCAATTAGTGATGAGAGAGATAAACTCAATTCCTTTACCGCATTCAACATCCCATCCATAGGCATATTTCTAGAGCATGATCCCTGACCTTGATACGAATTGTTAGACATTGAATTATCAATTTATCTAAAACCAAATTGATGATAGGAGAAGACAAATTCAATTCTTTTATAACATTCGATATCACACTTTGGAACTGTTTCTAGAACAGTTACATGGAATGGCATTGTGGAATCCACCAACAAATGGTTCAATCATCCAGCCGGACAGTTGACCTGTGATATCATAATGAAAATACTACTTTCCATTTTATTCCATTTATCAACGAGCTAATACAAGGGACTGAGGCATGGGTAAACCATCTGAGTCAAACCATTAATGGTTGACATCATCATAACAGATGGTTTAGAAAGTGTATACCATGGAAGTGAGATTGGATTATGTACGGCAACTTAGAAAATGCCTAAAGTTGGAATGACATTTGGGCTGACACATCAGTGCCAAAAAAGTGATATACACTTTTTTGGGGATGTTTTTCACTTTTGGGCATATTGATGTGTCGGCTCTAATGTCATTCCAATTTTAGCCACTCTCTAAGTTGTCCTACCAAATCCTCAGCGCATGGCAGTGATCAAACGGTTCAACAATCCAACTCTCCAGGTCACCAAATACTTTTGATTTAGAAAACGGTGTTTTGTTAGATCTGGGTTGCCATGTCAATGCAACAAGGAATAAGCCGGTGCAAATTTGGTGCCCCCTTAATGAACACCTAATGTCCACCCAAATACAGGGATGGACACATGGCATTAAAAAAAGTGATTTACACTTTTTGGAGGGGTGATTTTCAGTTTTTGATGCCATGTGACCGCCCATGCATATAGGCCGATCTTAGGCATTCATTAAGGGGGCACACCAAATCCTAGGGGGAATAAGCCATTGGAGATGGGTCAAAGGGTTCGACCATCCAGGCCAACCTGGATTTTAAAACATTGCATCAACAACACACTTGTATAATCCTCAGACGATCCCTTTTTAGTTCATACAGAAAAATGTGACATTGTAACTAATTTGAGTGTGGATTGATGCCTATTCTAAGGCATTGCTAAGGCCATATATGAGCCCACGGCATTATAGAGATGGGTATTTTGGGGTCAACATAAACTTAGACCAAAACCAACCCGAGTGATCATAACTTGCCTTTGTTTAGGGGAACTATTGATGGTCCGGATCCCCATCATTGAAATCAATACCTATTGGTTTAAACCTTTTGCAACTAATCTTGCCTTAAACCGTTCAAGTGACCCATCTGTTTTTAGCTTCGTTACGTGCCCACTTATTCAAGTATATATTTTCATTATTTATTTATAAATATGCTCAAGCTCAGAGGCCAAACCTGCTCTAACAGGTCAATACCCTTTTTGTTATAACCGCCAATCATAAGGTGGGAAAACGCATCATAATGGCATATGGGCTCTATACTTGAATGATAGAGGGCATTTTAATAGTTATCCCCACCAAGTGCACTGACCAAAATACCCAGTTGATACCGTTTGCCACTATCTGATTGGTGGCTATATATAAATTAAAGAGGAAGGATTGTGTCCACTTCCCTTAAAAAAGCTAAACTCTGCTGGTGTCAGGAAGGCGGACACATCAGCACCGAAAAGTGATTTAGATGGGGTGCTTATCACTTTTCAGTGCTGATGAGTCTGCCTCCTGATGCCAAATGGAGGTTAAGTGGAGGTTAGCGTTTTTTAAGGGAAGCAGACACAATCCTTTGTGTAGATAAAAGGGTGTGGCACTCGAGTCTGTGACAAAAATAAAGACAATAAATAGCAAAACAAATGTTCTGTGATAAAAATGCCTCTGTAGTCTATATACCGAATTATAAATAAACATGTATTGTTTTTGGGGGCCGAAGGGTCCAAAAAAGTGTTCAGTTGAATGCGGCTTGGATTTTATACACCGACCCCTAACCTCCTCTAATCTTTGCTGATGGTCAAACGGGTGGAAACTTCATGTCAAAAGTGATTTTCACTTTTTGGGGGTGTGAAAATCACTTTTGACACTGATGTGGACGCCCTTTGACCTAGTCGTTAGCGTAGAAAAAGCCTCACCGGAATGAAAGACATCAAATTCAAAAATACATCATGTGTCAATCAATGGCACACCTTTAGAGGTCTCTCTCAAAACAGAATAAAACCACTCTTATCATATCATAAAATAAAGCAACACAGAGTTGTTCATACACAGAACAAAATGTTCACAGTTGAGAGTTGGGATCCTTCACTGAAGCAGATATTGATTTATCACTGCCACCACTGGGGGCTGGCCATCAATAGACTTTTGAGAAGAGTAAATTTCTGTCACCACTGAAATATAACCCATCAGTTTTTTGCCCGGTAAAAACAGTTCCCATGTTTGTCGCACTTATGCATATCATAGTCGGTATTAAACACATCGAAATGGCCGTGGATGTTGGCCCAGTCCATGTCGCAAGTGAAGAGTGTATTCCCATAGAAATTGGATCTAAAACTCCAACTAACTCCTCTCCATGTTTGAGCGGATGGGTACCCAGATCGTCATAACCAGAATAGCAGTGGAGCTTTAGAACAGTGGGTTTAGCCAAGCTGTTAATCATGTGAAGATGGAACTTGTTGAGAAAAAGTATAAAGGAGTCACACAAGGTCAATGGTAATGCCAATGCCAAGACAAGGAGGAACAGTGACTTGTTCAAAATAGTCATGGTTTGGTTATTTTGGTGGCAGAGAAAATGGTGATGATCCTTCCAGGATTCTCTCTAGAACGTTGAAGTTCAGATATCGTTCAAAAGATTTCAATGGTTGACATGTGGCAAAATAATAAACAAAATTGAAAATGTGCAGGACAGTTTGTTGAGTTTTTTGGATTCATGTTGACCCCTAAAATCTTCTAAACTTTAACTGAACTCTAAAAATCTGGAGATAATGGTTTCTTAGGCCTCATTTGGTAGTTCTCCCAGGATTTCATCTCACAATTCTTAATTCCTGATTCCGTCAAGAGTGCATTCTTTGTGGTGAATTCCAAAATGAGAAAAAC
>JAOXJP010077859.1:0-15080 GCA_025762735.1 Platanus orientalis
AGATGATACGTCATCTCCCTGTAAGTTTAGTCATCTCTCTAGAACTTTCATCCAAGATGATACGTCATCTCCCTGTAAGTTTAGTCGTCTCTCTAGAAATTTCATCCAATCCAAGATGATATGTCATCTCCTTGTAAGTTCAGTAATCTTTTAGCAACTTTCATCTAAGATGATACGTCATCTCCCTGTAAGTTTAGTCATCTCTCTATAACTTTCATCTAAGATGATACGTCATCTCCCTGTAAGTTCAAGTTCAAATGAAATTCCTTCTTTGACTAATTTATCATAGAGACCTCCAGCTAATCTATCATAAGGGCACAACAATTCCTTCTCTGGCTAATTTATCCCAGAGACCTTTAGCTAATTTATCCTAGAAGCACATCAATTCCTTCTCTGGCTAATTTATCCCAGAGATCTCTGGTTAATTTATCGCATAAACCTTCAAGTTCAAATTCTATTGCACCTCTGATTAATTTAGCCCAGAGACCTTCAGCTAATTTATCCTAGAGGCATAACAATTCTTTCTCTAGCTAATTTATCCTAGAGATCTCTTGTTAATTTATCTTAGAAACCTTCAAGTTCAAATTCAATTGCACCTCTTGTTAATTCATCCATTGGACCTGGAAGACGGTCATTAAATAGATCTTTTACCTTAGAAAGGGTTGTCAAGTCATTTCTTTCGGCTCAATCATGGGTCGTGAACTGTTGGACTCAGAAGAGGGTCATTACATAAATCTTATGCCTTAGAAAATGTCGTCAAGTCATTTATTTCGGCTCAACCTTGAGTCGTGAATTGTTTGACTTGGAAGAGGGTCGTCAAATAAACCTCTCGACTTTGAAAAAGTCATCACACAATCTTTCAACAATCTCAGCAACTCACCATGTAATCTTCTAATCACCAATAAGATTTTCATTGAAAATAATAAAGCACAATCAAAAGTAAGATCATTGAAAGGGAGGCAAGTGACATTTAGCCAACAACTAACATCACTAACAACTCCCCGTTTTCATCCATCAATTTCTGTACAAGTTATCTACATTCATGACATGATAATCAATTTTAATTGAACATAAGATATACTCAACAATTTTCAAAGCAACTACATGTTTGACAATTTTCATATAATGTGTCTATTCTACTTTGTCTAATTCTTAGGCTTTAGATTGTTTGCATGATTTACAGTTTTTGCATGATCGGTTTTCCACAATATTTTCAACCAGTTGTGCCCTATGTTGATGACTTACATGTCTCCTGATGCAGTGCATATGCTAACAGTAACACCCGAGGAGTTAGAGAAAGTACTAATTCCATATATAATTCATGGATAACCCATCCTTTCCAAAACAGAAGAGTTTCTTTATCGGTTAACACCCACTTTTGAACTAGGATAATCTTGAAGGAATTTGTAAAACACCGAAAGAGTTTACTCTCAAGTCAAGAAGTCATTTCGAAAGGCAAACATTTTTCAAAACCCTAATCTCCAAAGTCAAGGACAAACTTTAGCCCATCATATTTTGTTAACAAAAAATGTTCTATATTGCAAAACATCCATGAATAACCTATCTTTTCAAAATGAGAGCCACTCTCTATTGGTTGATACTCATTTCAAAATAGGATACCTCTAAATTTATTTGCAAAACATCAAAAGAGTTGACTCTTAGTTCAAGAAAGCATTTCAAAAAGCAAACATTTTCCAGAACCTTAACCCACAAGTCAAGGACAAGTTTTAACCCACAATTATTTTCCTTAGCCAAAACTATTCTGCTTTTTCATAACAACCCACCCAATATCCATGCGTTACATGCAAGGAAGAAGTACTATCTTGCCTAAGTCAAAATTAGGGCACTTCCTCCTTTGCTATGTATGGCACAACCACACATACCTAAGGGGGTCATCTGTCAATACCCAAATTTTGACTTGACTCATGTGATAGCATAAGGACAGCATAACAGCATCTAGGCATCAGGACTCTAAGCACCCTTAGCTTAGGAAGAGTAATCCTAGACTCTAAGAGGTTAGGCATTCTTAAAGAGGTCTTTCTAGATGTTCTAGTTGCAAATGAACTAGTCAAAGCACCTTATTATAGCCTAAAAAAAGCACCATTTCAGTACAAACCCTAATCTCTCTCAAAAGCATCAACAGGACATTGAGGGTCCACATTTTATAACTCCATTCATGTCATTGGTAAATTTTCCACCTCCGGTATGCCTTTCTCTGGTAAAGCATCATAGATGGAAAATTTTCTATTTTACCGTTTTACCTTCAAAGACTTAATACTCATTATTTGTCATCCAGATCACTGAATCTCTCCACCTACATAAGCCTTCTTGTCATAAAGCATCACAAGCAAAGAATTCACATTTTCACCTTTTTCGACCCATTGGTGAAAAATTACCATTTTACCCTTTTTACCCTGAACCCTCAAAGGACCCCCAGAGCCTCTCCCATAGTCTAAATGATGTAATTTTAAATCCTATGCATCCTTGAGTCTCCCTTCTCCATGGAACTTATCCCAGGTCAGACACTATTCGAGAACAACAACAGCCAATTTCTCAATCTATGATAACCCTAACTAAGAAATGACCCCTGCAAAAACTCTTAGAGATTCATCCGATCTCTGAATCCAGAAAATTTAGTTGTCATACTTCAGCCTCAGCCTTAGCTTCAAATCTCTAGGTCTGAGATAAGGAATTTGAAGTCTCAAACCTCTATAAAATCTCAAATCTTCCTCAAAAGGTCAAAAGGTTGTTTTTCCACTTTTTGCTCTTTTACAGCTAGAATGCTCTCCAAACCTCCCAATCAAGATCAGTCGGTGTCTATTTCTTCAGAATTGTGAGGCCTTTGAAAATCTATCTAAGGATTTCATAAAATCTATTTGCCAAGATTCCCTAAAAAACTCCAAAAAGCATGGCAAATCAAGTCTAAAAATCAGGTGCTCAACCGACTCCTAGGAGTACATCTAAAATTAGAAATTTAGATACTCAGTGGCCACACCACAGTAAATTTAGAGCCACGAGACTATCAAATTCATGCTAATTTGTAGAAATCCATGGCCCAGGCAGTTATTTTTGCCCAAACCCATAAAAAGTGTATTTTATCTATATTTGGCATGCGAAATGCCCTTAAAAATTTACCAGACTCAAAATGCAATGAAGTCAGAGCCATTTTCTCAGAATCATCCCTATCCTTAGTAAAGCATTTCACAAACCCTTGATTAAGGAAATGATTGGCCATTTCAATTCCACCTAGCTTCAGGCAGCTATAGAAACCTAATTTGTTCAAGTGAATTTGCTTCAAAAAACCCTCGGTAACTACCCGGGAATCTAGCAGCTAATCCGTTAACTTCATTAACTCCAAGAATCCTCAGACTCCAAATCCCCCAAATACCACCCGAGGTGGCATTTTATAGAAGAACCAATAGCATCCCCTGTATAATTTTATCAAACCACTCAAAAAATGGTTTTTAACCAAATTTCATGCTTCGGTACCATAATCTCGCATAGTCAAAAGTTGTGAATCACCTAGACTTGGGAGCATCTATCCTTGGTCCACCCTCATCTAAATTTTCCCATCTTGCCCTTTCAAATTACATCTGAGAGCTTTTTTAGCAAAAAAAACCCTGATTTCACCCCCTTACCCTTTTTTATAATTTGGTTCTGACTGGACCAATGCCACCGGAGCATCTGAGACATCTGAAAATGACACTAACTGGGCCAACTTTGGAGCTCAAGAGCTCGTGAGGAGTGATGGTAGAGAGAGGGTTCAAGAATGTCAAAAAGTAGATATTATTCAAATGATCCAAAAATCAAGATATTTTGCATTTAATGCATTCATACCTTAAACCCAATTTTTGGCAGCCCTTAGATGGGCATCTTCTCACAAGATTCTTCACTCCCCTCCCTTGGATGTGGATCTTGAAATTCAAATCCCCATAGAGTCTCTAACAACCCCCCCATTAAGCATCCCATGCATCCCCCTTTAGATTTACAACCAATGGGTTTTTACCGAAAGGCATCCCCCATGTCACCCACATCTCTCTCTCCATCCACCCTTAATAAGACACCCCCCATCTCACCATTCATTCAATAAACAAAAACCTAATCTACCCCTTCATGCAGCCAAGTCACCCATCCATGCCCCTTAGCCTAGATCAATCCCCACCCTTCACCTAGATTTAATCTTACCCATCCACCCACTTTAGGATAGACAACATCCTAGCCCTTCAGCTAACAACCCTTATCCTTAATCCCCACCATTCATTTAATTATTTGGGGCTATAAATTGCCCAAATTCATGGGCATTAGGGTAAGCCACAAAAAAACCCCAAATCTCAAGTGAAGAAGAGGAAGAAGAAGAAGAAAAGTGCAAATTCCCACAACCCCAAGGCTAGGTAAGCCTAAACCCATGCTTAGATCATCTCTCCCTTCAACAGATATGAATTTTGAGTATTGTTATGCTGTCCAATTCATGCTGGAGCACTGCTCCAATTCGGGTACAAGGTAGAAGTTGTTGAGCCTCTACTTTTATTTGTGACTAATTTAAATAGTGATTTTCTTGTGATTTTTGTAGAGGGTCTCCTGAATCCAAATTTTACTATGTTATACTAGACATATGTATGATGTTTTGTATTTAATTTCATGAATTTATCAACTATGGAAGGCTTCGAAATGGCCCCCCAAATAAACCCCAAAAAATTGGTCTTTTAAGACCTAGTTTTGAGGAATATTTATCAATTTTTGTTTGAATTTTGTATTCATGATATGAAGCGTAATTTTTTTTATGTTGTTCATATATGTACTGCCTGATAGCATGCGAAATTTTATAATTTTTAAACACCCTTAAGGGGTCTAAATGGCCAGAGTTAGGCAGCTAGATTTGGTCCAAGCATTGGAAAAACTGGCTTATGAGAAAACATGTGTCAAGAAAGTGTAGACTTATTATATATGGTTGAAAATATTTCTCTCATCTCTCCAAATTAACCAACGATGCTCAAATCTGAATTATCTCGAGAGATATATATCCTCTAGAGTGCGGACTTTCCAAACCCAACGCCTATTTTTAAAGCTGATAAAAAATAGGCGTAGATAGCATAAACAAGGGTCAGTTTAAAAAGCAGGCATCAGACAAGTATTGACTTATTATATATAGTTGGAAATATTTCTCTCTTAGCATTCCAAATTGACCAAGTATGCTTAAATCTGAATTTTTTGGAGAGAGATATGCCCTCCGGAGTGCGGATTGTCTAAATCCAATGCCTATTTTTTAAGCTGTTAAAAAACAAGCATTGACAGCATAAACAAGCGTCAGTTTGAAAATCAGGCATTAGAAAAATATAGGCTTATCATATATGGTTGAAATATATCTCTCTAAGCTTTCCAAATTGATTGAACGCGTTCAATTTAGAATTTTGTGGAGAGAGATATGCCCTCTAGAGTGCGTAATGTCCAAACCCAACGCCTGATTTTTAACTCTTTAAAAAATAGGCATTGATAGGGAATATAAGCGTTCGAGGAATTCAGGTGTTGGGATCTAGGACCCACCCTAGTGAACCTTGACCTTCTCTAAAGCCTATACATAGGCAACTAACATCTTGTAATTCATCCACGTGCTTAGGCACCTCTATGGGCCCTGTTTATAGGCGTTAGGATGAATTTCAGGTATTAGACCGGTGAAGTCAAATGAAACCCAACTTCAAACCAATCCATTTCATAGACATGATTCAGGTATATCTTCACTCTAAATACCTCTTTCAGCTTTTCCAATAATCGTAGTTAGGTTGACTATATGCTTGTGATATCTAAGTGTATTGAATACCCAAACTTTACTTGGGAGACAACGCATGAGTAGTGGTTGTTACATTAGTGCAACCAGGTGAGTCAACCTACCCGTTCACTACATTTTAACCCATTCAGACCTTCTACGGTCTTCACCTTACCTTAGGGTTTTGTTGCAATGGTTCTCGACCCAAAGACCCTGAGACTTGGCTATAGCCCAATTCGGTTCTCAAAACCATGCACATTGGTACAACATAGTTTTCACCACCATTTAGTTAACTTGTCTACATTTTGCAGTAGTGCAAAGTACTCTGTAAGTATACAAATAATCTAAAATGAATCTACCCTACTTTACTCTCACAGTCAGACGTACTTGACTACCGAGATTACCACACAACAAACCTCTAGAACTACATACAGTTTGATCCCAGCAAAACCATAGGATTGCACTGAACCATATAAGATCGGGTATGTAGGTAGCTTGGGACTATGTCTTAGGTGCAACTGTAATGATCACACCATGGGGGTGGTCCAGATCAATAACTTTATGTTTAATAAGCATGGACTTTAGCATAATTTAAAACATGTATGAATGAGAGAAGCCGCCCTAAAAAGGCGGGTATTTGGGGTGCCTAACTCCTTCCCCAAATACAACTAAACAACTTACCCTAAATCTTAGGAACTCAGCCCAGTACAAAGAGTCAAAAACCCCTAGACCCCTGGATCTAGACTTCTCTTCTTCTCTCAAAGATGAGAACTGATGTCCAACTCCATCGGTTAAACCCAAGTTGGTGGCGACTCCGAGAAAAGCTTAAACCTTGTAAAAGGGTTAGCAACCTCTCACGCACAGGCCTCAGGCGTCGAAGAGTGGACCCGGAAACCACGGGCAGGTGGGGGCATCCGAACCCCTCCCGAACGCCGATGTCCACACATACGATACTTTCCTCTCTTTGGCTTCATACGTATTCCATTGTGATTGTTTGACATGTGTTTATGTCTTTGCATGAGTGCATGATAAACATGACCAACCACTATGAGATCCTCACCCTTTGCATGCTCCAAATGTAGTTAAGAAACTTAAGGGGCGGCCCAGTGCATGAGGCTCCCGCTAACTCGGGGTCTGGGGAGGGCAAAATGTAGTTAAGAAACTGCTTGACAATATAAGAGATCGAAACAAACTATCACATGTTGTTGGATGGTTTGATTCTTATCATTTATACACATTAAAAAATAAGCATTAGACTCCCAATGATAGGAGTCCGATGTGCAAAGCTGGAACCAACCTCTCTGTACAACCTAGCACCCAACACCTTTCAGTTTGTCTTAGCCTTATTAGATCTCTTCTTTCTCTTAGGGTCATGTAGTAGTGGTTCACGACCTAAAATGCTTAGGACTTTGCCATAACCCCATAGCATCATTTTAAGCGCACCTACATTTGGATGGCATAGTTTTGACCATTTTTATTTAATTTGTCCATACAACCTTGCAGCATAGAGTACTTTGTAAGTATACACAACATACTGAAATGAACCGTACCCTACACACTCTCACAATCATACATATTTGACTACCAAGACTTACGCACACACAACCCTCAAAACTACATACAGTTTGATTTCGACAAAATCCTCGGAACCCAAATCACACAAGTTCATGTATATAGGGAGTTTGAGACTATCTTGAGTGCAACTGCTATGATCGTGCCAACAAGAAATCAAAATCTAAAGACAAATACAAGAAAGCAATGGCAGCCACTTAGGACAACAACACCGATGACTCGGAAGAAGAGTCATCTAGTAATGAAGAGGAATTTTCACAAAGTGTTGTTGCATTATGCTTTCACCAATAATTCTAACAATGAATCAAGTAGTGAAAGTGAAGACAAAAGTGAAAATGAAGAAATTGAACTTCAAGAAGCTTTTGACAAGCTCTTTGAAGAGAGCTCCTCATTAGAAAAACTAGTTACACAACTTAGAAAAGAAAATAAAGAATTATCTTTTAAATTAAGTATGAAGAGTGATGACTATTCGAAAGATGCGGAGTTACTTGAAACTAATTCCAATCTTCTAGATGAGAGAACCTTAGACTTAGAGAAATAATCAAACAAGTTTAATTCTATATGTTCCCTGTTAGAAGAAGGGAATCAAGTCCTTAAACAAAAAGTAAACTCTTTGAACTCAAGACTCAACGATCTAGGATTAATTCTCAATGTAGAAAAGGAAAATAGAAAAGTAGAAAAGAGAAAACTCATCAAGGAAAAAATAAATCCTAGTGAAGAAGGTTTCAAAACTAGAAAATCAAAGAAATGTTGATATAAGTAATTCTAGAACACTTGAATTAGAAGAAAATGTCAAAATCCTTGAAACCGAAAAAAGTGAAGCTTATGAGGATATACTTGATCTTGAAGGACAAGTTAATAACTTAAATGAAAGAAACAAAGGTTTGAATTTAACTTATGCTCAATTGACTAGGAAGTCTCTAGATTATCTTAAGTAAAGTAAAGAGCTTGAGGAAGATAAGAGAAAGTCAATTTCTATGTTTACCCAAGGAAACTCTAAATTTAAAAAGATGCTAACCATGGATAAAGAGAGTGGTGATAGAAGTAGACTTGGATACAACTCTTTAAATACTTCTACTCGCAACAAGAGTCAACTAAGTGCTTTTGTAAAAGGCAAAGGAAAGTCTCAAGTCCCTACTCAACCTCTAAAGCAAAAGCCTTAAACAAATAGTGAGAGGCAACACCAAAAAGGAAAAAAGCCTATCACATATAAAGATTAAGTCTCATCCCAAAACTTCAAGAGATTTGGGAACAAGAAAATGGGACAAGTACCTTATCAAAAGCTAAGAGTTTTTGACAATAGGCAAAACACTTCCTATAAAGGGAAGGCCATAGATACATCTCAATCTTCAACCTCAAAATCTAAGATGTCCTATGGTAGAAAACCATATTCTTTTTTCAAAAGTAATGTCTCTACCTACATTGAAAGAAGAAGGGATGCTTGGGAAACCAATTTCCAAGCCTTTACATATAGAAATCCACCAATCACATGCTACTATTGTGGATTAACGGGTCATGTGAAATTATACTATAGAAAAAAGATAAATGACTTAGAAGCTCAGTCCTATCAATTAAATAGAAAGATGTCAAACAAGAAAAATCTTAGAAAAAGAGCTTACTTTCAAAAAGTTGAACAAGAGAACCTAGAAAAGAAGAAATTGACTCAATCCAAAATGTTGTAAATAAGGCAAGTTTGGGTCAAGAAGGGAGAATTAAAATGTCTTGTGGTTCACACCACTCTTAAGGTAGGTAATGCATTACATTGGTACTTAGATAGTGGATGCTTAAGACATATGATAGGAGATAAATCTATATTTTCACACTATGTTCCTGGAAGGGAAAGAAGTGTAGCTTTTGGGGATGGGAACACCACCAAGATAATAGGTAGAGGTATTGTTGAAATACGCAAAGTTCCAATACTAAAAGATGTGCTCTTTGTAGATGGCCTAAAGCATAACCTTTTAAGTATGAGTCAAATTCATGACTTGGTTTATGATGTTGGCTTCTAAAAGGATGGTTGTCACATAAGAGACAAGGAAGAAATTGTTGCCAAGAATATTCGTACAGTTAATTGTTATATATTTATAAATGGTAGACCAAACACATGCTTCATCACACAAAAATATGAGACAAGCATATGACACCAAAGGTTTGGGCATGTAAATCTTAGGAACTTGTCTAAACTAAGTAGGAAAGACTTAGTTCTTGGTATACCCATGCTCGGTAAACAAAAAAACCTAATTTGTGGTGATTGTCAATGTGGGAAAAAAGTTAGAGCTTCCCATAAAAAGTTGACCGAAATTAGCACCACAAGGCCATTAGAGCTAATCCATAAGGATTTAGCCACACCAACAGGAACCGAAAGCCTTGGTGGCAAAAGGTACTTTATGGTAATGGTAGATGATTTCTCTATATACACATGGATATCATTTCTAAGGGAGAAATCTGAGGTATTTGATAAGTTCAAAAATCTTTGCATAACATTATAAATAAAAAAATAACTCACCATTAAGAGAATTCGTAGTTATCATGGAGGAGAGTTTGAAAATAGTAAATTTGCAAACTTTTGCAATGAATGTGGAATCAAACACAAATTCTCTGCACCCAAAACCCCCTAACAAAATTGGGTAGCAGAAAGAAAGAATAGGACTTTACAAGACATGACCACGGTCCTACTTGCTAGTAAAGACCTAGCTAAGAAGTTTTGGGCCGAGGCTATAAACACCATTTGCTATATAAACAATAGGGTGTATTTGAGGCTGGATATTTCAAAAACATCATATGAAATGTGGAATGGTAAAAATCCAAATTTGAAGTACTTTAAAGTATTTAGAAGAATTTGCTATATGTTGAGAAATAGATAAAATTAAGACAAATTTAACTCTAAAAGTGATGAAGGAATCTTCCTTGGCTATTCATCTAAAAGCAAGGCCTATAGAGTTTTCAATAAGAGTTCTAGTATGGAAGAGTCTATAAATGTCATCATAGATGATCAATCTAAGACTCAATACAACAAGGAAGAAGAAGAAGGAAAAATTTCTCAAAATGATCCAAAGATCATTGAAAATGTTTCCTCACTTGACTCTAGTAATGAGTTCAAGGAAACAAATGATGATGATGTGAGTCATCTCAAGGAAAAGAGATAGTCAAAGATCACTCATCAAAAAAAATCATTAGATATCCTAAAGAGGGTGTTAAAACAAGAAGACAAATAGAAAACGTTATTAGTCATATTTGTTTTACATCCAAAATTGAACCTAGAAAGGTAAAGGAAGCTCTTGATGATACAGATTAGATCATAGCCATGCAAAAAGAGTTTAACCAATTCAAAAGGAATGACGTTTGGTACCTTGTGAAAAAACCCAATGAAAAAAATATAATTGGTACCAAATGGATCTTCAAAAATAAGAAGGACGAGCATAGAACCATAATACGAAACAAAGCAAGATTAGTTGCTAAAGGGTATGCTCAAATGGAAGGAATTGATTTTAAAGAGGCCTTTAGAATAGCAAGGTTAGAATCATTTAGAATCCTTCTATCCATCACATGTCATTTGAAATTTAAAGTATTTCAAATGAACATCAAAAGTGTTTTTTTGAATGGTGTGCACAAAAAAGTTTATGTGGAGCAACCGGAAGGGTTTATAGATCCTCATAGGCTTAATCATGTGTATAGGCTCAAAAAGGCACTCTATGGTCTCAAACAAGCTCCAAGAGCTTGGTATAAAAGGTTAACTAAATTTCTTGTTGAAAATCAATTCTCAAGGGGAGTGTTGACAAAACACTCTTCATAAAGAAAAATGATGATTTTATACTCATAGCTCAAATTTATGTTGATGACATAATATTTGGTGTCATATGAGAAGATATGGTACATGTGTTTGCTCACACCATGAAAAGTGAATTCAAAATGAGTATGAAAGGGGAATCGAAGTTCTTTCTAGGACTTCAAATTAGGCAAAACAAGTATGATATATTTGTAAACTAATCCAAAATTACCAAGGACTTAGTGTCTAAGTTTGTAATTACCAAATTCAAACCTCTTTACACCCCCATCAGCACTAGTGATAAAGTAAACAAATATGTGGAGGATAAAGGTGTTGACACTAAGCTATATAGGAGCATGATAAGTAGTATATTCTATCTCACTGCAAGTAAACCAGACATCTCCTTCAATATTGGTGTTTGTGTTAGACACCAAGCTGGTCGAAAAGAGTCACATCTCAAAGCTACAAAATGAATTATTAGATATATTTAAGGGACTCTAAACTATGGATTGTGGTATCCACTTGATACCAACAATGTCATAGTTGATTACTCATATGCAAACTGAGCTAAAAACATAGAAGACAGGAAAAACACAAGTGGAGGATGCTTTGATGCTTTTATGTTGAAAACTACCTCATATCTTGGCATAACAAGAAACAAAACACTATATCTTTGTTAACTACTAATGCCGAATACATTGTGGCAGAAAGTGGATTCACTCAACTTCTATGAATGAAGCAAATAATGAAAGACTATGGTCTCAAGCAATTGGTGATGGAACTGCTCGTAGATAACAAGAGTGCCATTCAAATCTCAAAGAACCCTATTCAACATTCTTGCACTAAACATATTGATATTAGACATCACTTCATTCGGGATCTAGTGGAAGAAGGAGTGATTGCTCTTGAGTTTATTGAAACTAAGAATCAATTAGCCGATATATTCATAAAGCCACTTAATTTGAAAGATTCATGCACTTGAGAAGTGAAATTGGGATGTGAGATATAAATTTTGAGAAATGATGAAATTAGAGGGCCAAAATCCATAAAAATCTAATCTTTTATGGATTGTTTATGCATTTTTTGCACATTCGGATCGATTCGGATACCACCGGATCAATCCACCAAGATCCATTCGGTATAGCTGAATCTATCTGACATGGTGGTTCCAACAGAACATGAACCGTCAGTTGGTTTAAAAAGACAAGATTTGCATTCCCTCCCCATTACCCTCTTGCTCATTCTCTTTCCTTGTGTTTCCCTTGAGTATTGCATTCTCCAATCTCTTGCTAAATCCACTACAATGGCTCTTCCAAAGAAGAATACTAATAAAGGGAAAGGCCCATCATCTTCAAAGCCTCCAATTCAAAAACCTACAAGGCCATCAACTGTCAACTATGGTCCATTTCTTTATTCCTCCCGCCTCTCCAACTACAATCACTATTTTCTGAAGTGGCCTATAGTCGTAGAGAGGCACATCAATGAGAAGACCCTATGCAATTATCTCATAAGGTATGAGCTCGTCCCAAGGGGTTAGGAATCCCTTATGATCATCAAGGGCATAGTCTAAGAGGAGGCAATTCGAGTGTTTTGGTCAAACATTCATGAATCCAACCTCGATGATCTCACATTCCACACCGAGGTTTATGGCGTGTAGATGAATTTGGACTTGTCCTCACTATCCACACTGCTAGGGATAGCTAGGCCAATTGGGCAGGCGGTTCCATTTCCTCCCAAGGAGCTAGACAAGGTGACTATCTCGGAGATCTTTGGTCATGAGGGAAGACCTAGTTCTGGAAACTCCAAGCCATGGAGTGTCACCTCGAAGTACATTTTCTTAATCTGATCTTCACATATAATCTATTTCCTACAACACACAACAATGACATGCCCAACTCGATGGTGCATGACATTTATTCCCTCCTTACCAAGACTAAGGTAGATATAGCGACCATCATATGCCACATTATCATTTCGGAGGCCCGTAACCCTAGCTCCTCCCACCTGTTACTTTATGGTGTGATGTTTACATATCTATTAGAGGTGTGTGGTGTATCCTTCTCCAAGGATGACACCACCCTAAAGCAAGGTGCTAAGATAGACCAGTCAAGTATCTGACGAATGCTTCAAGATGGCACACGCTCGAAGAAGTGAAAGGTGCCTTTTGAGGCTTAACCTTCCACCACTTTAGCCACATCAGCACCACCACATCCTGTGTAAATAGAGGTCCCACTAGTGGCTATGCCTCCACCACCAGTAGTAGAGACGGCTACTCCACCTCCACCTCTAGTTGCCCCATAGGGCGAACCTCCAATTCCCAGATATGTGCGAGAGACCATGGCTGGTCTCGAGGAGTTGTCTGGCCTAGTCATTGGCCACCTGGAGAAGATGGCTGACAAGCTCAACAGTATTAAGCTTAGAGTTGAGAGATTGGAGCGTACTATGGCTCCCCAGCTCCCTCACCGTCCCAATGTCTCACTTGATCTACAAACACAAAGTGACAAGGATGAGGACGAGGCTTAGTTTGTGAGGCTAAGTGCTATTGCTTTTTGTATTTCCCTCATATTTTGTACTCCTCGATGTATTTGGGATTTTAGTATATAAATGAAAAACACTTTCTTGTTTATATCTCATACTATTTTTGTTTCAATTGTTATCTTTGTTTCAATTATCTCCATTTGCCAATTTCATGACAAAAAATGGGAGAAAAATATAATAGATAACATGATGGATATCAGGGTATTGGGAGAGCATGATATAAATGATATGTGCATTAATATAGAGGGAGTGATGATAGGGGGAGCTAATTCAAAAAATTTAAACATAAACATAAACCCAATGCAATGAAAGCTAATGCAATGAACTAATGTACACATCATTCTTATTGCATCTCACATGTGGTTGCTTGCCTGCTTGAATGTGTGTTATTTATCCATTTGACTTTATTTTTATTGGCTTGAGGAAGGTATTGTCTGTCAAATGTGATTTCAAGTTGTGAGGCCAAGCATCTAAGCAAAGAGCTTGAACTAAAAGCCCAAGCATGCATCAAGGGGGAATTCAAGTGTTCAAGAGTTCAAGACACCTCAATTAGTATTATTTGTGTAAATATATAACTCTTGCATTTCAGGCAGCATGTAATTTAATAGCAAATATGGCCCTAAATAAAGCGGAATGGCGGAACAGGATTCATGTAGCTAACCCCAAATAGTTGGGATAAGGTTGTTTTTTGTTGTTGTTGTTGCATTTCATGGAGTCTGTAAATTCATTGCATATATTCATTGTACTCCATCCATGTATTTCATTATGTTTTGTCATTGAATTGCCAAAGAGGGAGATTGTTAATGTAAATTATCAATTCCATAGATTGTAAGATATATGGAGTGGTAGATTAGGCATGCCATAAGCACATTGCATAACTTAGTCATGTTTGTAATCATCAAGTACCCTGGGCCCCAAGAAGGAAGTCAAGCACCAAGCATTTAAAGCCAAGGATGGATCATTCCCCAAGTTTCCAAGGTTCAAGACTTGAAGACTCAAGCTTCATCAAGATCAAGGAAGGTATATGAAGGTAAACATCATGATAAATAAAGGCTAAAACAAAGAACAAACCTTCATATGGTCTGATGGACCAACCCATGCTACCTACACAGGTTCCTAAGTATTTGGGAGTAGGATCAAAGCAAAATGATAGAAAAATAGGAGAATCGGATCGATCCGCAACTAACCGGATCAATCTGGTAAGGCTTAGATGTCTCTGACTGAGACTCCATATCAATCCAGCTATGTCGAATTAATCCATGTGGATTAATCCAACATCACAGAATTTAAATAAATCTAACGTCTACAATTTTTTTATAGTTGGGAAAGATACCAAATCAAGGGTGCACAACTAAGCTCGTCCCTTATAAGTATAAGAGAGGCTCAAATGAGCACTCTAACACACAAGAACACACCAAACACAAAGTGACGAGATTCCTTGAT